>CAUYLG010011102.1:0-63649 GCA_963573385.1 Cacajao melanocephalus | reverse complement strand
GCTGTAGTGAGCCATGATTGTACCACTGCACTATAACCTGGGGAACAGAGTGAGACCCTGTCTTAATTAAAAAAAAAAAGAAAGAAAAAGAAAAAAGAAAGAAAGAAAAAGAAAAACAGTGGAGGTGGGGGTCCAGATTTGTTTTGGAATTCAAAATACTTGGAATTTAGAAAAGGAAGAGGTGGTATCACATGATCAAGCACAATAACTCTGCAGCAAAATGTAGGAATAGTTACATCAAGTGGCAAAATAACCTCAAGTAACCTCATTTCGCTTTGGTCAGATTTTGCTGCTAAATGAATTTAAGGGAAAACTTTTGGTGTCCAGAGCTGTGTAAGTTTAAGAATAGTGAGTAAGTGATTGTGGAACTCTATTGACTTCAATGAGAACGATATCTTTAAAATAGCATACATTATACAAAGACAAAAACAAGAATATATGTTAAACACATTAGGATAGATCCCACTGGGGAGTGAGGGGAATGAGAACCAGGAATACGGATAATGAATGTATGTAAACACATTTATATATATATATATATATATATATATATATATATATATATATTTGTATGTATGTATTTGATGGGGACAAATAATGTCACGTATTAAAGAATATGGTCCACTTCATCCTCTTTATCTGAAGTCCTTTGTCCAAAAGATAGACAAATAGACACCCTTTCTATGCAGATGACTCAAGGTAGCTGTTTGCAAACTTCATTTGCCGATTGGTACATTCAGATAGCTTTTATGTTAGTTATTCCTTTCACATTGAGTTTGAGATATGAGTCAATCAGGCATCTTTCATTACCGAGAGACAAGGGTCTTTTCGAAAACTTGACAGAATATATTAAAGGTCTATTTCTGTGGTTCTCAGCTGGAGATGATCTTGCTCCCCAGGGGACACTTGGCAATGTATGGGGACATTTTGAGTTGTCATAACTGGAGGAAGGGGGTTGCGACTGGCATCTAGTGGGTAGAAGAATGCTGCTAAATGCTGCTGAGTATCCTACAGAACACAGGATAGTCCCTCACCCCCCATCCACCCCCACCCCTAACAAAGAATTTTGTGATTCAAAGCATCAGTGCTGAAAGAGAAACCCTGGCTGATTTGCGTAAGTAGCCCAGTATGCCTGCCTTCATCGTTATTTTTCCTGACAAGTAGACAAGGTCAGAGTCAAGCCCCTGAGCAGAAGATTTGGGACTATATCTTTGGTGCCATAATTTAGAGTGGCAACTCATCCTCAGATGAAGTGAGATCCCAAAGAGGCTTGTGATCAGTTGAGACTAAATTTGCATGTGTAGGTCAGCACTGTAGATGCTAGTTTCCTTCATAAAATAGCAAGGTCTCTGCTATCAGTTTTCCTGCAGTTCTTGTCCCTAAATGTCATTCAACTTGAGCATAAATCAGCTGGTGCCCACATGGCATCAGACAATCTGGGCTCCAATCCTGAGCTTTGATCCTGAAAGGTGGCCTGTCAAGGTAAGAGGCAGAGCTCTGTGTTCCTTGTTGAACACCAGCCCACAGTGTTACATGCTCTGGAGGCTAGTTCTGTGGAGCTCTTTCTTCCTTGCTGAAATGTCTGAGCAGCAAGGGGAGAAATAATGAGTGAGCAGAGCCAGAAAGGCTATAGCTCTAGAGAAACTTTGGGCCTACAATCAAAAGACCTAAGTTCTAGTCTCTTTCTGATACCTGGGTAAGCCTGGGCAAGCCACTGCTTTTCCTAATTTTCATATCTGCAAAAATGGAGATAGTAATATTTTGTTGTGCTAGTTTTGTCACACAGATCAATTATACAGCGAACAGTTAAGAATTTTGTCAAGTGGTAGACTGTCATCATTATGAGCTATCATTCTACAGTGAGTGATAGTGAAGTATTGTTATTAATTTTGGATTAAGACACACACACGGGCCAGGCACAGTGGCTCATGCCTGTAATCCCATCACTTTGGGAGGCTGAGGAGTGTGGATCACCTGAAGTTGGGAGTTCGAGACCATCCTGGCCAACTTGGTGAAACTCCGTCTCTACTAAAAACACAAAAATTAGCTGGGCATGGTAATGTGTGCCTGTAATCTCAGCTACTCGGGAGGCTGAGGCAGGAGAATCGTTTGAACCAGGGAGTCGGAGGTTGCAGTGAGCCGAGATCACTCCGTAGCACTCCAGCCTGGTAACAGTGTGATACTCTGTTTTTCAAAAAAAAAAAAAAAACAACAAAACAAAAACAAAAACACACACATACACTTTCTTCCAAAACTACTTCTTTGCTCTCTTTGAAATATTAAGTGGCAACTTCTTAATAGTGGTGGAGGGGAGTCAGCAGTTTCTACAGGCAACATCCATGTGCTAGCTATACTGTTGTTGAAAGACTTCAAAAATCTTGACAATGGGCTTCAAGGAAAAAAAAAATCCAGAAAGGTGCCATTTATTGCTTATTGATGCTCCAGAATAAAGATTTTATGAATACTTTTGCAAGCTTTTCTGCATCTTGAGATAGTTTAACGACTTCTCTGAATATGATACACCTGCTGGGCATTGTAGTCTCATGAATAATTAAGATCATCTGATGACCAGACATTATAAAGAAAAAAAATAAATTTGACTGTAAAAATCAAACATTTCTGCTAGGAAAATTATTATAGACAACTTTTAAAGAGAAATCACAACCCAGAAAAAAAGTTACGTAGACAAGTAACAAACCAAGAGCTAATATCAGTATATAAATGCAAATTTCAATACGAAAAAGGCCAATAATTCAATTCAAAAATGGGCAAATGATATGAACAGATAGTTCAGAGAAAAAGATACACAAATTACTGATAAACATAAGAAAAATACTCAGCTGCACTGATAATTGAAGAAATGTAAATAAAAATAATAGATAAGATATTTAACCTGCAGTTTGTAAAGCCAAAAGTTTGACGGTTTCTAAAGTGTGTAAGAGAATGTGGAAATGTGTAATCCAGTGAAATCTATTTGGAGGGCTGGTTGGCAATAGCTATCAAAATTAAATATGCATGTACACTTGTTCAGCAATTCTACTTCTAGTAATTTATCCTATAAAACTACTTGCACATATGCATAAAGACTTATTTCCATTGAAAATATCATTTTTATTAGCAAAAAACTCGAAACGCTTCAAACGTCTCATTAACAAGAAACTGTTTAAATAAAACATGACTCATCTTTTCAAGGGACTATTATGCTGCTATTAAAAAGATTGAGGTAGATTTATATATGTGATAGCAAAAATCTTCACTACTTGAAAAATCATGTGAAAAATCAAGGTTCAGACTAGTGTGTAATATGCTTCTATTTGTACAGAGAAAAAAGTGTATTCATGTATATACACATATAGATACAGGTGTAGTGTAGATACAGATGCCTCTAAAGAAGTAGATTGAGTCTTTGAAGTAGGAGGAAACCTGACCTTTATTGAATATGCTCTGTACTTTTTGAATTATTTAACATGAAAATGTATTATAGCTTCATTTATTTTTGTTTTGTTTTTATTTGTATCTTAACTGCTAAGACAGCTGCTGTTGCCACTCTGACAGCTTTTGAATGGAGAATTTCCTCTAGGTAGCAGCTTCCTTGCAGGATTTACCATATGAACATCAAACATTGACTCCGTAAGTGGATTAACCCTCTACTCCCAAGTCAGGGGCTTTGTGTCTGACTCCATATATCCAACTATCTTTTTATTCATCCTTTCATCCATCTGTCTGTCCATCCATCCATCTATGCATCCATCCATCCATCCATCCATCCATCCGTCCATCCATCCATCCATTCATCCATCCATTCATCCATTTATCCACCCACACACCCATTTGTCTTCTCACTTTGTTTTGTAAGTATTTGCTGTGCAATTTAAATTTATAATACCATTTTAACTCTTATATGTACTAATGTAATTTAACTGGCTAGAATTTTTCTGGCCTGTGGCCTTATAGAGTGGAAAGACTATGGGCTTTGCAGTTCAGGCTAAAATCCAGTTCCCATCCCTTTCTAGCTGTGTGATATTGGTCATTTCCTTAATGTTTCTAAACCTCTATAAAATAGGGAGAAAGACACCTGGGTGGTGGGGTTGCTGGGAGGAGATATTGAGATACTGTATACACAGTGAGACAGAGGGTAGAGCACTGTAACACAAGCATCACTGCCCCAGCAGGCTGCCAGTTTCCTTTCATGGCATTGATCACTAAACAGCGACTAACAGAGCTTTAAGCAATTCCTCAAGGGTCCATCACATGCCCTCTTTGGTGAGTATTAGTAATACTATGATGCTATTTGGGCTCCTGTGGAAGGAAACAGTATATTCCTAATCAAGGTCTTATTTTTTTTTCTTTAAGAAATGAAAATTTCTCAGCATGAGACTGCAAGGATAGGCTGCTAGCACTAGTGCCAGAATAGTCATTTTTATTGTTTTATACAGTCATTATTCATGTTCAACTTCCAGTGTTTATCTTTTTTTTTTCTTTTTCTTTTCCTTTTCTTTTTAGAGACAGGGTTTCACTCTGTTTCCCAGGCTGGAGTACAGTAGTGTGATCATAACTCACAGTAGCCTGGAACTCCTAGACTCAAGCTATCCTCCCACCTTTCACCTCCTGATCTACAGGTGTATGCCACCATGCCTGGATCATTCAAAAAATTTTTTTGTAGATAGAGGATCTCACTGTGTTGCCTAGGCTGGTCTCATATTCCTGGGCTCAAATTATTTTCCCAACTCAGCGTCCCAACAGTGTTTTTCATTCATTTCATTTGTATATGCTCTTCCATCAGTGATAATGTTCTTTCTACCTCAAGAGCAAATGCCTTTAGACTTTTTAAAAGCACACGCCTGCTGGCAACAAATTCCTTCACCTCTGTTTGTCTGAAAATACTTTTACTTTGCCTTAATTTTTGAAATATATTTTTGCTTGTCAGTTCTTTCCTTTCCTCCCTTTAAAGATGCATCACAATGCCTTCTGGCTTCCATTGTTTCTGTTAAGGAGTTAGCCCTCAGTCCTACTGTTGCTTCTTTGAAGGTAATTTGTTTGGGACAATTATCTGACTGCCATTAGATTTTTCTTTTTATCTGTTTTTCCCCTCTAGCAATTTACTTATTACATTTCTACTTTTTTAAAAAAAATTATCCTGCTTGAGGTTTGCAGCATTTGTTTAATCTGTAGCTTGATACCTTTAAATCAGCTTTGGAAAATTCTTTGTCATTACCTCTTCAAATATTGCACCTATTGCTCCCAACTCAATTTCACTTTCCTACCCTTCTAGAGCTCTAATTATACCCATGTCAGACCTTTTCAAATATCCTGTTTTTATGGTATTTCCTACATTAAAAAATATATATTTGGGTGCTTCCATAGGGATATTTTCTACAAACCAATCTTCTATGTCACTAGTACTTTCTTCACCTGTGTCTAAACTGTTATCAAATTTATTTATTGAATTTTAAATTTCAGTTGTTTTATTTTACAGTTTTATAATTTTCACTTGTTTTTATAAAAAACACATAGATTTCAATTCTCTTGTGAAATTCTCTATTTAATCGTCTGTTTTCTTAAACATGTTAATCACTATTATTTTACATTCTGTATCTGACAATTTTAGTATCTGGATAATCTGTGTGTTTGTTGTTGTTTGTGTGTGTGTGTGTTTGTTTCTATTACATATATAAATATTTTTAATCTCTTGTTCCTGTCTTTGTATGCCTGTAATTTTAAGTCGAATTCTAGGCATTCCATAGGAAAAGTTGCATAGGTGCTCAATGATGTTAGTTTCCGTCAGGCAGTCAGAATAAAGCAGAACACTTTAAACCAATCAGGAAATAAGCTGATTTGAACCTGAGTTGCAATGCTTATGAAGGCTGGTTTATATCTCTGCAGTGTTATTTTTAGGATGTAATTCCATGAGTTCCTGCTAGAAGCAAGAGGTGTTTACCATGGCCCCTCTGCTTTGGTGGGCTCTGAAAGTCAATGTTTATTTACCTAGCACTATGAGACTGTCACCAGCTCTGTCTTATTTCTCAATCTCTTAGCAGCCACTTTTTGTTTTGCCTCTCTAACTCTTGGCCTGTTCTGGGTCTGATCACAGTTTCAGTTGCAAAGTTGAGGCCTCAGAGTAATTATGACAACTGATGATATCCTCCTTTCAGACATAATATACTGCCCTTGGTACTAGATGGGCTGTGAGGGACATAGAATAATAATAATAAAAACCTGTAGGGTAGGCATTGCAATTATCATCCCCATTTTTCCGGCTGAGAAAACTGAGGAACAGAGAATCTAAGTCAGTCACTGAAAGTCATATAGCTAGTAAATAGCAGTGCTGGGATTTGAATCCATGTGGTATGACTCTTGAAGCGATTTTCTTAACAGAAAGGTAGACCTTCAAACAAGTTTTTATTGCTGAGAAGTCTAGATGGCAATCTTTCTCTCCCCTGTCCCTCCATGTATAGCAAACAATGAGAAATATGAAAAACAAACAAAAGCCCTTTATACCATAGCATCTTTCAGGAACTCACAGAAGTGTTCATTTGTACATCCTGCATGTCTTGCATAGAACTAGGCACATGGAGATTCAACATAAAAACGTTTTGATTTCCACATTAGAGCCTAGGTCAGAAGTTGTATTTTACCCCTTGTCCCTGGTGCTTTTCTTGTGTTACTACAGGAATTAAGCAACACATATGTGAAAATAAAATTTTTATTTTATTTTTTATTATTTTATTTTATTTTATTTTTTGTTCGCTTAATAAAATAAAATAGGATTGCATCGTACGGACCAGGGAGGTAGTTTGGGGCAAAGTCTAGCCTGTGCTTTATTTGTCAAACTGTGATCCTTACTGCAGCATGAATGAGAGGGTACCTTTTCCTTATTCAGACTCTGGGCAACAGTAAGATAGAATTTTTCCCTAATCCATCGCACTGGACTAGTTTCCCATGTTTTCAGGCAGAAAAAGTTGGCTGAAAAGTTGACAGTCCAAGCCAAACTGTTTATTATCACATATCTCAGTTTATTTGGTGACCAGCATGGGAAGTTTACAGGTTCTGTTGACACTGAACTTAGAGTAAAGAGAAGGAAAATAGAACAGGAAAACACTGGGCATGTTTGTATTTCAGAAAGGGCGCAAATCTATTGCATCAGCTTTCTGTTCCCAAATGCTTCCTTCAGTGTCAGACTGAAGCTTTTTATTTAGTAGATTCCCAGAGAAGAAACTCCAGGTGAAATCAGTAACTAGGACCTTTTATGATATCCTACAATTTCATTTCCTCTGTTGTTTTTACATCATGAAATGCCCCAGTGTTTAGTGACACAAATTTACCCAATGTAAAAAAACTCCAAAGAGTTCAGAAGAACAGATTCTGTATATCTACCCCCTGGTAGTAATATCCTTTTCAACAATGGACTCAGAACAATTTTGAGTGGTTTCTTTCCAGAAGCTGAATACTAATGTTCCCATGGCTAATAAATATGTAGTCCTGTAAAAGGATTAAGCAAATGTATACTCATAAAGCAATAGAAAATAATCTGTTTTGTATTTAAATAGAGCTAAACCAATTTCATGCCATTGTTTCAGGGCATCCACCTGACAAACAGCTTTCCACAAGTGATTTTGCTTATCTTGGGATCATCTCAACCAGAAACTCTGGGAACAATCAAACAAAAAATTGACTGAATTCTACACAAAATTCCAGAAAACTTTCAAATTAATTGAAATGGCTTTTCTTAAACTGCTCAAGGATATTTTTAAAAGGCTTATCACATAGATCTCTTTTCGAGGGGCTGAGGACCAGACTGTGGCAGATTGATACCTGTGAGGTCTGCTTATGATGATGAATTATGAAGCTATTTATGTAGACTTCATCTTTTTCTGTTAAAAAACCTTATTTTCTAGGTTGGAGCCATTTCTCCTTAAATAAATTGGTTTCTCTTGGAATAATAAGGAAATACATGCGATTGTCAAAATAATATATAGAAGGCAGAAAACATCTTTCTGAAGATGCTTTTTATTTCCAGTGGTAACCAAATAGGCTATTATTTTTAGAATACTGAGTTCTCTTGTGTGGATACAATAGTTGAGTGACTTCAGCCATTAAACCGTTTTATTAAACAGGGAAACTTGGTACTTTTTCCAACTGCGTTTAGGGGATTTTGCACCCAAATATTACTCTGGCCAGGAGTGATTTGGGGAAGAGTGATATTACTGGTTACTGGTAACAGTTGCTAACATTTGTTGACTATATATGTTGTTTGCCACAGACTGTACTAGACAATTATACATTATTGTTTTATTAAATTCTCATAGGAACCCTGTGAGCTGTATATTATTACTACCCCTGTATTATAGACAAGGAAACTGGACATTAGCAAGGTTAAATAACTTTCCTAAAATAGCAAAAATATGAACCCAGCATATTTTTGCTGCCCTCTTACAATATAATGTGGCTTGTCTTTTTATTCTTTTAACAAGGTATTTTCCAGAGCATACACTTTGAGAGGGATGCTTGAGGGTAGGAGAGTATAAATTAATACAATCGTTTTGAAAAGCAATTTTGAAGTTCTTATCAAAATTCTGTAAAATTAGCGTATATTTTCATCAACTAATTCCACTTCTAGGGCTCCAGTTTAAGGTATTAATCAGAGATTTAGACGATGGTTATTTACAAGCATGTTCACTGCAACATTATTTACAAGACTTTACAATAGAGGAAATAAAACACACTGTTTCCTTTTTCCTCTCACACTCAACACAGAACACTTCTGTGACCATATTTATGATTCTCCCCACTCCCCTCCCAAAACCAAGCAATTCTCCAGCAGACGCCAACTGGGTATGCTGTAATTCAATTCTGAGGCTATCTACCTAGAGACAGACAGTCTTAGATCCTACAGATCTAGGGCTGAGCCCAGTAAGATTGCCTCCACTCCAAATGCCAAACACAAGTCCAAGCCACTCCTACTTCAAACTGACTGGCTACAAATTGAAGTTCCCATCACCCCCTTCTTAAATTCCATAATTTGCTAGACCAGCTCACAGAACCCAGGGAAACACTTATAACACTTATATATATATATATATATATATATATATATATATATATACACACACACACACACACACACACACACATACATATCTCTCTCTATATATACACATACACATACATACATATATATATATATATATATATATTTTTTTTTTTTTTTGAGATGGAGTCTTGCTCCGTTGTGCAGGCTGGAGTATAGAGGCACAATCTCAGCTCATGGCAACCTCTGCCTCCCAGGTTCAAGTGATTCTCCTGCCTGAGCCTCCCAAGTAGCTGGGATTACAGACATGTGCCACCACACCTGGCTAATTTTTAATTTTTAGTAGAGATGAGGTTGCACCATGTTGGCCAGGCTGGTCTCAAACCCCTGGCCTCAGGTGATCCGCCCACCTTGGCCTCCCAAAGTGCTGGGATTATAGGCATAAGCCATCGTGCCCAGCCAGAAATGCTTAATTATATTTACTGGTTTATTATAAAGGATATGACAAAGGATACAGATGTGTTCATCATGTTTCCAGGTGAAGGGATGGATAGGGTAAGGTTTAGTGGGGCATGGAGCTTCCATGTCCTCTCTAGTCATGCACCCTCCCAGCACCTCCATGTGTATAGCTCATCAAATCTTATTGTCCAAGAGTTTTTAGAGAACTTGATCTCCAGTAACCCCTTCTTTCCTAGAGGTTGTTGTGTGGGGCTGAAAGGTCCAACTTTTGGAAAAGCAGGGTAGGTACAGGGAAGCCTTGATTTTAATGCTAAGGACTTTGATTTGTTTGATAACCAGTTGCCCTCTGCTTTTGGAAGCTGACTGTGAGAAGGGAGAATCTGAGGGCAAGGATCAGAGAGCAGACATTAACCCATTTATGCTGGAGGTTGCAATTTTTTTGTGTGTGAAAATCAGACTTTGGCAATGACTTTGAGCAGTAGGATTATAAATAACTCCCGTAGGTTTAGCATTCTAATAATGGAACACTAGGCATAAGTAAAACAGTGGCTAGACAGACAGGATCAAAGAGAGAGGCTTTGATCAGGAGGTATCTTTAGGCCCAGCATTGGACTGGATATTTACAGGTGTGTGAGTGGGGAGGAAATGCACAGACACAGAGGAAACTCTGAGGCTTTCAGCCTGAGTGATGGGAGAATGATGATGCCATTTATTGGTTTAGGGAAGAAAAGGAGGAAAAGAGTCATGCATAGATCCACTCATTGTCTACCCAGCAGTCATGTCACTGTTCTTCACAGACCCCAGATTTTGTCAAATGGTTAACCCATCCTGAGCCCCTGAGGAGTGTCCTAACTGGTGCAAGCCAGTCAGTTCAAGGCATCCCCCTGCTGACTGTTCTTGGTCCAGGGATAGACAAGGCACTTAAATTGGCCCTTTCATATTTAGTGCACATTTTGTGGTTGGAGATGCATACAACATATGTTGGGAAGTACACAGAAGAGTAGGGTAACTGAATACTCAGACTGAAAAGGGAAGCCATAGTGATTTGGAGAGAATCAGGGAGATCTTGGAGAGAGAAAGGCTCAGAAAATCCACCCCGTAGAGTTGTTTATGAACCCCAGGGCTCACCCTTGACCTGCACTTGTGTACCTCTGACCCTAGATAGAATACCAGACACTATGAGAAGTGAACTATGGGATTGGGTGGCACACATGAGACAGATCCAATTAGTCTTGCAAAGGCTTTGCAAACTGAATCGTCATTAAAACTATAACCCACAGAAGCTGGTTGGGCTTTTGATCTGAACCCAGCGAGGTTAGTTGCCAGCTAAAATGAAAATATCAAAATTCTCCATAGGATTTAAACAAGACTCTGAGTCTCATAATATAACATTCAGAATGTCAAGAATACAATCCAAAACTGCTCAGTGTACAAAGAACCAGGGAAAATGTCAGCTTCCATGAGAAAAGATAGGCAACAGATTCCAACACTGAGATGATACAATTTTGAAATTATAGCCTTTAAATATTATAGAAATGCACCACAAAATAAGCACAGTCTTGAAATGAATGGAAAGATAAAAAGTTTCAGCGAATAATAGAAAACATAAAAAGAACCAGTGGGAAAATTTAAAACTAAAAAATATAATAAACAAAATAAAAACTTTTTCAGATAGACTGAATAGCAGAATGAAGATAACAAAAGAATCAGTACATTTGAAAAAAGATCAATAGACATTATCCAATCTGAACAACAGAAAAAAAAAAACTTGGCAGAGGTGGGAAAGGCGGAAGCACTCTCTTCTGTGGAACATCAAAAATTCTAAATTTATATTATCAGAGTCCCAGAAAGAGAGTAGAGGGGGTAAACTTCAGATAAAATATTTGAAGAATAATGAATGAAAACTTCCTGAATTTTGAAAATGAGCAACAGAGATACAGGATAAGAACAAGGCAAAAAATAAATGTCATAGAAAACAAATAAGGATTGAAAAGTTTTCAAGACATCTGAATGCCCAATAGTGTCTCTTTCCTCATTGTGTGACCTTGGAGAATTTTACTTATATTTCCTTATCTGTAAAATGGGTAGAATAAGTCTAAAAATGAGGATGTCATGAAGATTGAATGAGATAATCCAAATTAAGCACTTAGCACAATTCCTGACTCCCAGTAAGTGCTGAATAACGGCACTTACTTTTAAACGGGAAGGAAGGAGATCAACAAAGGTGTCAGGAATGATGAGGACTCTAAAGAGAACCCAGGGCTTTGCAAGGTGAAGATGATCCTCTGAGACTGTTTTGGTAGCATGTTTCAGAGTAGGAGCCAGACTATCTTGAATTGAAAAGTAATTAAGAGCAGTGGAAAGGGAGGAAATTGACATAAACTTTTTGACAAAGTTTGATGGTAAGACTTGCCTGAGAATGCAAATCTGATAGAATATACCTTTCTTTTTTAAGATGGAGAATTTGATTCTGTGAATAAGCTAAAGGGGAGGAGGGGTAGAGAGGAAGAGGTTAACAGTTCAGGAGAGAAATGCATGGCTGATATCCCATGGTCCTGCAGCAGACAGGAGAGATGCTCAATCCCACGGGTGTTTGTTGTTGTTGTTGCGTGTATGTGTTTGTGTGTATTTGCAGAAGTTCTCACTGATGCAATGGTTTAAGCAGAAATTAAAACTCTACAAAATTAGCTGGGTGTGGTGGTGCATGCCTGTAATCCCAGCTACTCCAGAGGCTGAGGTAGGAGAACTGTTTGAACCGGGAGAAGGAGGTTGCAGTGAGCTGAGATTGTACCATTACACTCTAGCCTGGGCAACAAAGTGAAACTTTGTCTCAAAAAAACAAAGTCTAATTATTATAAAAGAATATTTAAGATTATCATTATTTGCAGATAATATGCTTGCTGTTCTCAAACAGTAATTCCTGACCTTTCCACATTATAGAATGTGAAAAAAATGATAATATCTGTAAGATATACTGGAGTGAACCATAGGGGATTCAGAAGCAATTTTCTTTGTATAATTACAGTAATAAAAATAAAATGTAAAGTATGAGGGAATACATTAAATATCAAATTTATATAAAACATCCAAGTAAAATATTCTCACATTGGTTACCTAGAAACTTAGGCTTATTTCTGTGGACAAAACTTTCATATCAGATCATATGCCTAAAAAAGCTATAAACATTTATTGATGTCAATTTTTCAATGATCATCTCTTGGTAGTCAACATGGATGAGAAACTTTGTTCATATTAGTTGCTGACAAAATATTTTATTTTTTATCTATCAAATTTACAATAGTTGCCAAAAGAATGTAACAGCTCTTTTATTCTTCTAGAAAAATGTGTTATTGAAATCTGTTGTGATAATGCAAATTGATTTTTTTCCTTTTTTTCAGAAGCAAATAGATTTTTTTCCCCCTTTAGATTCTCTTTTTAACTTTTAGGTTCGAGGTACAAGTGCTGGTTTGTTATATAAGTAAACTTGTGTGATGGGAGTTTATTGTACAGATTATTTTCACCCAAGTATTAAGCCTAGTACCCATTAGTTATTTTTCCTAACCCTCTCCCTCTGCCCACCCTCCACCCTCCAATAGGCCCCATTGTGTATCATTCTTCCCATGTGTCCATGTATAAACAGAAATTTTATTACACCATGGATTTCAAAGTAGTGAGGAAGCACTCATGTGAAGAAAGGGCATGTGTTACTGGAGCAATCATCTTGCAAGTAGTTTGAATGTCACTAAAAAAATCCATCAGCCACAAAATAAATGACAGTGTGTGCTTAGTGTCAGGACAATGATTCCAAGCTGCCAGCTGGTGAAGCATCTGCCCCAATCCCACAATCAATTGCACCTTGGGCTGTGATCCAAGTACGGTGGGCACCTGGAACCCAGAGTCCTCCAGCAGCTTGTAGACCCAAGACCACATGGCACAGAGATGCACTCTGCTGCCAGCCAGAAGGAGCTGCCCAGGCTGTAGAGCGCTTCTTTGGCAGTGTTTAGGTGCGGCCAGGAAGCTGGGAGTGCTGCAAATTGGTGTGGGGAACTATGCTCAATTGCTAATGGTGACAACACATAGTTAGAAATACTCTGCTTAGGGCTCCCCTCCAGGGATTGAATGAGCCTGGGAGGTTGAGGCTGCAGTGAGCTGTGATTAGGCCACTGCATACCAGCTTGGGCAACAGAGCCAGGCCCTCCAAGGAGTTCATGACTGCAGGTGACCAGCTACAAGTGGTGGCCCCAGATCTTCCTTGCCTACTGGGGCAGTCAGTATCTCACAGAGGACCAGGATCCTCATGCTTGCCACACCTGAGAGCTGCATACACACTCATAGGAAAGCTCTGGTCTAGAAAACCCAAAGGGATTGTACGAGAAAGTATTGGTATTAATAAAAGAGTGAAAAGAATGACTTAATAGGCTGGGTGTGGTGGCTCACGCCTGTAATCCCAGCACTTTGGGAGGCCGAGGCAGGTGGATCATGAGGTCAGGAGTTCAAGACCAGCCTGGCCAAAATGGTGAAACACCCTCCCTATTAAAAATACAAAAATTAGCCAGGCATTGTGGCCTATGCCTGCAATCCCAGATACTCAGGACGTTAAGGCAGGAGAATCGCTTGAACCCAGGAGGTGGAGGTTGTGGTGAGCCGAGATGGCACCACTGCACTCCTGCCTGTGCAACAGAGCAAGACTCTGTATCAAAAAAAAAAAAAAAAAAAGAATGACTTAATATATGAAAGATACACACATATAAAGAAAAGCACATGAGGCTAGGCGCGGTGGCTCACGCTTGTAATCCCAGCACTTTAGGAGGCCAAGGAGGGCGGATCATGAGGTCAAGAGATCAAGACCATCCAGGCCAACATGGTGAAACCCCGTCTCTACTAAAAATACAAAAACTAGCTGAGTGTGGTGGTGTGCGCCTGTAGTCCCAGCTACTGGGGAGGCTGAGGCAGGAGAATCACTTGAACCTAGGAGGCAGAGGTTGCAGTGAGCCGAGATCATGCCACTGCACTCTAGCCTGGCAACAGGGCAAGATTCTGTATCAAACCAAACAACAACAAAAAGTTAAAAAAGAAAAAAGAAAAATTACCAGATTTTCCAAATACTAACTATAACCAGAGAGGAAACATAATGGAAAAATATTTCATTCCAAATATAGCATGTTTCTTGTTAGGTTATTCCTAGTTAGTTATAGTTATCTCCATAGAGATGAAATACCTAGGAATAACTTAAGAAATATGACAGATTTGTATGAAGATATAATAAGATTTTACTACAAGATATAAAAAAAGACTTCAATAAATAGAGCCATTATGTTCTTGGATGGGAGAACTGAATATTATAAGGTTGTCAATTTCTACCAAATTAATTTATAGTTTAATATGGCTCCAATCAAAATCACAATAGCGTTATTTTTTGAATATTACAAAAATCATTCCAAAGTGCATCTGGAGGACGAATAGGCAATAGTAACTCATACATTTTGAGGGTAAATAAAGGGTGGTGGAGAGGGTTTAGCTTTCCAAGAAAGTAAAATGCAACAGAAGATAGCATAAGGTTATTAGTTTATCTCTCCTGCTAGAATAATTTAGCAGGACAGAATAGATAGGTCAGAAAGAGGCCATAGGATATAGTAGATGATGATGATGATGATGATGATGATAAAGACATCACAAAGCAGGAAGGAAGGGAAGGATTCGCCAATGAATGGTGCTAGATATTGGTTGGGGGTGGGCATGGGGTTGAGGAAGAAATGGAGAGAAACGGTTTTCCTGAGTGTGTGTTTCTATGTACTCCAGCTACAGCTGCAGTTCCGGGTTCTCTCCCAGTCTTTATTTTCTCTCTTGGGTCGGGAAGAAGGAAATATCTGATCGACGAGTTTAGAAGAAACAATGTGTGGCTCAGGCCCCTCCTCTCTTTCAGCATCTGTCTGCTTGCGGAGAAGCTTCAAGCTGGTGTGCCTAGCTCAGTGGCTCGTAAAGAGGCAGTTTCTGCCCCTGCCCTTAGCGAACTCAGTAGGGGTTGAGCATGGCCTGGGATTGTGTGAATGAGGCAGCTTAATCCAGGGTAAGGTATGGTAGCAGACTATTTTGGCTGCTTATCTAAAATTACATATTCTAATCAGCTTTAATCAGATATAGAGAAAACAATGTCTGAGGCAGGAGGATCACCCGAGGTCAGGAGTTTGAGACCAGCCTGGCCAACATGATGAAACCCTGTCTCTACTAAACATACAAAAAAATTAGCCGGGTGTGGTGGTAGGCTCCTGTAATCCCAGCTACTTGGGAGGCTGAGGCAGGAGAATCTCTTGAACCCAGGAGGTGGAGGTTGCAGTGAGCCGAGACCATGCCCCTGCACTCCAGCCTGGACAAGAATTAAACTCCATCTCAAAAAAAAAAAAAAAGAAGAAAAAAGAAAAAGAAAAGAAAACATTTACCCACATTATATGTATATCTCTTAATTGGTTTCTAACTCATGAAGGGGAAGGACTGTTATTTGTTGGTCACGTTAGAACACCAAAACTGGAATAATTGGCTGGAGAAAAATGTATGTTCTAACACATGCAATATTGAAGGTATACAAATTTTTTTTGTTTTGTTTTTTTGAGACGGAGTCTTGTTCTGTCTCCAGGCTGGAGTGCAGTGGCTCAATCTTGGCTCACTGCAACCTCCGCCTCCTGGGTTCAAGCGATTCTTCCGCCTCAGCCCCCCGAGTGGCTGGGACCACAGGCGCGTGCCACCATGCCCAGCTAATTTTTGTATTTTTAGTAGAGGCAGGCTTTCACCATGTTGGTCAGGATGGTCTCAATCTTTTGACCTTGTGATCCGCCTGCCTCGGCCACAAATGTTTAACTATTGAAAATGTTGCTATAAATGTTTATAAAATAAAAATGTTATAAATGTTTAATAAAAATGTTACTATAAATGTTTAATAAAAATAAAAATCAAGATAAATGATCAAATTTTTGGATCAAGGAAGACTGTCTAAGATTAAAAGCAAAGAAACATAGCTCTAACAAGATTTTCATATAGTGTGTTGGCCAGGCACAGTGGCTCATGCCTATAATCCCAACAGGAGGCTGGGGTGGAGGATCCTTGGGGCCAGGAGTTTGAGGCCATCCTGGGCAATATAATAATACCTCATCTCTTCAAAAATTAACCTGACGTGGTAGTGTGTGCCTGTAGTCCCAGCTACTTGGGAGGCTGAGGTGGGAAGATCAGTGGGCTCTGGAGGTCCCGGCAGCAGTGAGAAATGATTGCTCCACTGCATTCCAGCCTGGATGGCAGAGCAAGATTCTATCTCAAAAAAATAAGTAAAATAAAATAGTGTGTATATACATTAATAAAAATGCAAATACAGAACAAAAAGGCAGTTATTAAACTGGAAAATTATTGTTCATAAATATTATACATAATTACTACATGAAATGTATTAAGAACATAGACAAAATAATCAGGAAAATGAACATTTCAGTAGATAGATAGAAAATATTAAGAAGGAATTCACAAAAAGAAAAATACAAATAGCTAATGAATATGTTTAAAAAGTCATATACACAAAAGATCAAACAGATGCAGTTAAAACGAAATACCATTCTTTGTCTATCCAGTTTGAAAAAAATTATAGAATGAGAATTCCTAGGCCTGGTGAAGGTATAATGAAATGGTCGCTGTGAGTAGTAGGAACAAATCAGTGCAACTTTTCTGAAAAGAAATTTGGCAGCGATCACTATGAGTCTTAAAATGTTTATACCTGTTAACTCCAGTCTGGGAATCTACCTTAAGGAATTTGCAGAAATGTAAAATAATGGCTATGTCCCAAGACTTTTGTAAAAACAAAATAAATGGAAAAATATATGTCCAACATTTGAAGGTTAAGTACGATCATATAATGGAATATTAGGCAGCCATTAAAATTAAGCTTACAAAGAACTTTTAAAAATCACCTTAGAATATTAAAAAAATAAAATTGTATAACCTCTCTGTTTAAAAAGAAAAATAATTTAAGGCAGCTCATGAGTAGACTTGAAATTTAGCAAGATTGCCTAAATAAGCAGATGAGAAAAAGAGAAGACAACAAGAGCAGGAACCTACTGCAGAAATGGAAACGCTTGCTGGAGTCTGAACATTGGCTATGAGTGAGTTGAAAATCCCACTCTATGCAAACCCTAAAAGGAAAGGTATTTTAGAACATCACAGCATGGAGTTTGCTGGGGACATAACATAAGATAAATACAAGGTTTATCAGGCATGACGGAGGCATATGTGAGGTTTAGCAATACGATTTTATAGTGGATCCTCTTGGCAGACGTCTATGATCTTTTCTACAGTAACTCTCACCAGCCTGAAAACAGCCTGAAAATAGCGGAAGCCACAGTATCAGAGGCTGAGAAAATGATGATGGATAAATTCAAGTTCGGAAGTTGAAACAATAAAGTGGGAGGAAGTTTGAGTGGTGAAGGCATCTGGGGTGCTTGTTTGAGCAATCATTTATTCATTCAACAAAAAGCTATTGAACACATACTGTATACCAGGCATTGTCTTAGTCATTCTGGGGATACATCAGTGAACATAACAAAGATCTCTAAACTTTGTTTACAGATAAAGTGGGATGAAGAATGTATAATAAACAGAATACATCATGAATACAATGAAATTGAGTG
This sequence comes from Cacajao melanocephalus, assembly GCA_963573385.1. Taxonomy (NCBI): domain Eukaryota; kingdom Metazoa; phylum Chordata; class Mammalia; order Primates; family Pitheciidae; genus Cacajao; species Cacajao melanocephalus. The sequence goes on along the minus strand of CAUYLG010011102.1, from coordinate 45,499 downwards.
CTTGGGAACAAAGAAAACTGAGTAGGGGATAGGGAATTGGGAGTATAGAGTGTGTGTGTGTATGTGTGTGTGTGTGTGTGTGTGTGTGTGTGTGTGTGTGTGTGTGTGATTGAGAGAGAGAGAGAGAGAGAGAGAGAGAGAGAAAGATTGGGCAGTAAAGACCTAAAGGAGGTGAGGGAGTGAGTCATGAAGATATCTTGGGGGAGAATGTCAAGGAGTGAGATCATCTGGACCACTAGGATCTAGAATAGGCAGTGAAGAAAGGTAAGACAAGGACCTGTCTCAGATGGAGAAAACAGAGATGGGATAGGTACAATTCACTAGGGAAAGAGAGAGTAGTCAGGAGGTCATCAGCCAAACTAGGGAATTCCTGAGCCTGGAGTCATAGAGCTTTACAACTCTCATCTGAAATCGACAGCCTTTGCTCACAGGACCATTGCTAAATGTTCCAGTGACACAGCCTGCAGTGTTGCTCCCCTCTCCCAGCTTTGAGTGCAGAACAAGTGCTAGGTGGGCATAGTCAAAATTAAAATTTCACAGGAGAGAACTTTTTGGTAAAAAATGTACAAAAATAATGGAGTGACTTGCATATTCAAATATGTCTTCTTTAGAGGTTTAAAAACAAAGATAGAGGTCAGGAGCCTGTAATCCCAGCACTTTGGGAGGCAGAAGTAGGTGAATCACTTGAGGTCAGGAGGTGGAGACCAGCCTGGCCAACATGGAAAAACCCCATCTCCACTATAAATTAGCCAGGTGAGGTGGTGGGCTCCTGTAATCCCAGCTACTCAGGAGGCTGAGGAAGCAGAATCACTTGAACCTGGGAGGCAGAGGTTGCAGTGAGCCAAGATCCCCCCACTGCACTCCAGCCTGGGTGACAGAGGAGACTCTGTCTCAAATAAATAAATTAAAAAGATAGAATTCTGAGGCATATAATTGTACCAATAAGATGATCACAACGTTGTCAGATAACACCATCCAAAATGATATGCATAGAAAAAAAGGACAGAAGAAAACACCAAAATATCTACTGTAGTTGGATATCGTTGGGTAGTGGGATTACACAAGCTGTTTTCTATGTTTGTTTCTACTTGTTTTACTTTTAATAATGGCTCAAGAATTTTTACTTAAAAGTAGGCTGTCTTTAGCAATGTTGGTTTAAGTATAGTCCCACGGGACGAGAAGAAAATGCAATAGACAGAGTACAAACAGATAACTAACATAAGAAATAAAAATAGTAAAGACATGGAATTATATTCAACATCATTAACTACCAAATAAATGAAAATTGAAAATTCAAACATTGGTAATTTTAAAGAAGACTCATAATGTGGAACTAAAAAAAAAAATGGAGGCAAAACAATCAATGAAATCATTTGATAAGATTTTCTAGAACTAAAGAAAATTGAGAGTCTACTAAGTGGCCATCAACACAGATGAAAATAGACTCATATCAAGGCATATTTTCACAAAATTTCACAACACAGAGGACATAGATAAAATCCTAGGGAGAAAATAAAACAACTTATGTAAAAAAGGGTCATGAATCAGAATGGTTCTGGATTGTCCAACAGCAAAACTGGAAACTAAAAGAAAATGAAGACATGTCTTCAAAATATAGAGCAGAATAATTTCCAATCTTTAGTTTTCTATCTACCAAGTTATTAATCAAATGAGGATAGGCATTTTCAAAATATAGTAAATTTACCTCTGATTCATTCTTTCTCAGGAAGGCTACTGGTGGTTGTGTCCACAAAACTGGGGAGTAAACCAAGAAAGAGAAGAGCTAAAAGAAAAGGCAGGAAAAAAGAATATCTAGAGTGACATTAAAGAAAGACCTTAGGCCAGGTGCAGTGGCTTACATCTGTAATTCCACTACTTTGGGAAGCTGAAGTGAGAGAGAGGATGGCTTGAACCCAGGAGTTCAAAAACAGCCTGGTTAACATAGCCCCATCTCTACAAAAAATAAAAAAATCAGCAGGGAGTAGTTTAATAAAAAGTTAGTGGTGCACATGTGGCCTTAGCTACTCAGGAGGCTGAGGTGGGAGGATCACTTGAGCCCAGGATGTCGAGGCTGCAGTGAATTGTCATTGTGCCACTGCACTCCAGCCTGGGCAACAGAGTGAGATCCTGCCTAAAAAAAGAAGAAAAGTAAAAAAAGAAAGACCTCAAAATGGCAGCCCGTTCAGATCAGAGGTCAGAAGTCACCAAGACAAAATTCTTCAGAGCTATGATTTTATAAATACCTGATGCTTCTAAACACCTTGAGAGGAATTAAGATGGTCCACAGAGACTTTCTGATTGACACAATAGAAAGTATATTTAAAAAGCAAATTAGTAATTATTACCTCTAAAAAACTCCACAAAGTTGTACAGGAAAGGGAATATAAATCCTAGTATAGCTTCTAACTCATTTCTGAATAATGTCTAAGTTGCCATCAGAATGTAAATACTGAATATCTCTCTAGTCGAATTGTGATATGACTCTGTTGGGAAGACAGGGTACTGAGAAAGGCTATGTGTGGATTGGAGAGAAGAAAGTGAAATCCTTTTCTCTTATGGAAGGCAATTTAAAAGAATACCTAAGCCAGTTACCCCTTCTTTCTGGATATTCTCTTGTTTGGATGGGGAGTTATTAGAAAGGCAAACAGCCTGAGGATAATGGTGACACACTGAAGATAGCAGAATGGAAAGCAGAGACTGGGTCCTTGATGATCTGTGACTGAATTAACTAATCGTGGAACTAGTTGACCTCCAATCATTTGTGTAAGGTCCTCAGTGAAGATACTCTGAGGATTTATGGCTTCCACATTCAAGTACTTTGCACAGCTATCTCCACAAATTGGCACAACTTCTTAGACAAGGCATATAAAACTCCAGAGGCCAAGAAAAAGGACAATGTTAATGATAAGATATATTATTATTAAGCACTGACAATATGCCATGTCCTTCAGGCTACCTGAAGATTGATAGCCCTTTCTGACTGTGAGTTTTACTGCCTATGGCCTTAAATCTTTGCATCTACAGAATTATTGAAAGAAGAAATGACTTTATTGAAAATAGCCACACTAATATTTATATAGAAGTTTATACTTTTTAAAAATAATTTTGACACATGACAAGTAACTATTCTAAACAAACACATTATTATGTGCTACCTACTTCAAAAATGATAAATTAAGAAAATGAGTAAGACCACATATACATTTCTGCAAGAATTTTTTTTTTTTTTTTTTTTTTTGAGACAGAGTCTCACTATGTCTCCCAGGCTGAAGTGCAGTGGTGCGATCTCGTCTCACTGCAACCTCCACCTCCCTGGTTGAAGCGATTCTCCTGCCTCAGCCTCCAGAATAGCTGGGATTATAGGCCCACGCCACCACGCCTGGCTAATTTTTGTATTTTTAGTAGAGGCGGTGTTTTACCATATTGGTCAGGTTGGTCTCAAACTCCTGACCTCATGATCCACTCACCTCGACCTTCCAAAGTGCTGGGATTACAGGTGTGAGCTACCACACCCAGTCTGGCACAAGAACTTTTAAATACAGTTGACACTTGAACAACATGAATTTGAACTGTAAAGGTCCACCTGTATGCAAATTTTAAAAATGAATATATTTGAAAACTTTTTGGAGATTTGCAACAATTTAAAAAAACTTGCAGATAAACTGTGTAGCCTAGAAGTATTTTTAAAATTAAGAAAAAGGTATGTCATAAATGCATAAAATATATATAGACACTAGTCTGTCGTTTACTACCATAAAAAATTCAGAAATCTATTATAAAAAGTTAAAATGGGACTATGACTCCACACAGTGAGACTCTGTCTCTACAAGACATAAAAAATTAGCCAGGCATAGTCTCAGCTACTCAGGAGGCTGAGGTGGGAGGATGGCTTAAGCCCAGGAGTTCTAGTCTGCATTGAGCCATGATCCCCTCTGCACTCCAGCCTGGGTGACAGAGCAAGACCTTGTCTCAAAAGAAAAAAAAAATCACCCACACAAACACAGACTTTATATGGTGCTGAATGTAAACAAATGTAAAATGCAATATCAAATCATAACTTCATAAATTAACTGCAACAATACTGTAATACTGTATCACTGTAATAATTTTGTAGCCTCCTCTCGTTGCTATTGCGTTGAGCTCAAGTGTTGCAAGTAGCTGCTTAAAATGCCACTGTGACACTGATCATCTCCCAGTGAGCAGTTCATTTCTGCAGTAAATTGTGGATTGCAGTAGAAAGTGATCTCTTCCAGTTCTCCTGTATTTTTCGTGTTTAGTGCAGTAACGTAAACCCGGAATAACACCATGAGACTCATATGATGTGCCACTAGTGATGCTGGAAGTGCTCCCAAGAAGTGGAGAAAAGCCATGACCTGCAAAGGAAAGTTGAATTGCTTGATATGAACCACACATTGAGGTCTGCAGCCGTGGTTGCCTGCCATTTCAGACAGATGATTCACCTTATATACAGACAATGTAAACCTACAGTGTCAATAAATAGAGTGTAGGGTTGTAAATGCATTTTTTCTTCCATACGATTTTAATTTTCTTTTTTCTTTTCTATTCTTCTTTTTTTTGAGACAAGGTCTCAATCTATAGCCCAGGCTGAAGCGCGGTGGCAGGGTCATGGCTCACTGCAGCCTCGACCTCCCCAGGCTCATGTGATTCTCCTACCTCAGCCTCCTGAGTAGCTGGAACTACACATGCATGTAATCATGCTTGCTGGTTTTTCTATTTTTTATAGAGACAGTGTTTCCCCATGGTTAGTCTTGAACTTCTGGGTTCAAGAGATTCACCCACCTCAGCCTCCCAAAGTTCTGGGATTACAGGTGTGAGCCACTGCCCTTTGCCTCCACATGATTTTCTTGATAACACTTTCTTTCTTTCTTTCTTTCTCTCTCTTTCTTTCTTTCCTTCTTTCTTTCTTTCTTTCTTTCTTTCTTTCTTTCTTTCTTTCTTTCTTCTTTCTTTCTTTCTTCTTTCTTTTTCTTTCTTTTTTCTTTCCTTCCTTCTTTCCTTCCTTCCTTTCTTCCTTCTTTCTTTCTTTTTTTTGGAGATGAGTCTTGCTGTGTTGCTCAGGCTGAAGTGCAGTGGTGTGAACGTAGCTAATTGTAGCCTTGAACTCCGATCCTCCCACCTCAGCCTCCAGAGTAGCTAAGACTAGACTACAGGCAGATACCACTACACCTGGTTATTTTTTTATTTTATTATTTTATTTTTTTTTTGTAGAGATGGAGTCTTGCTATGTTGCTAAGACTGGTCTTAACTCCTGGCCTCAATACAATCCTTCCTGGGATCCTAGACATGAGCACCACACTTGGCCAATGTTTTCTTTTCTCTAGCTTATGTTAAGAATATATAATCCATATAACATACAAAATATATGTTAATTGATTGTTTTATGTTTTCAGTAACCAGTCAACAGTAGGCTATTAGTAGCTAAGTTTTTGGGGAGTTATATGCAAAAGTTATGGCAGATTTTCAACTGAAAGATCCACGTACGCATTATTCAAGGGTCAATCGTGCTGTATACAGAATCACACAAAAAAAATTTTGTCTGTAACCTCACAGGACAAAATAATGAAAATAAAAATAAAGATGAAAATAGGTAAAATTTAAAAAAATTATGAAACTCACATTTATAATAAACATTATGATCACAAATGTTGAAACTAATCTTATAAATGTGTTTGTTAGATGGGTAGAAATTCAAAGAAGCTTCAATCTCTAACCCTTTATCCTTAGCTGAAAAGGAATTCATCTATAACTTAACACACAACAGTGATAATAGCTTATAACTATTACGTTTTCTGGATATGCTAGACACTATATTCAGTATTTCATGTGCAGTTTTATCATCTAATTTTCATATTTATCTTAGGAAGGGGTTATTATTATTGTCCCCATTAGGCTTGAGAAAAGTGTAATTCATGGAGGTAAGATTTATGCTTAATTCCAGAGCCTGGGTTCTTAACCCCTGTGTTATATGCTCTTTCATTAACTATGAAGAAATCTGAAATCAAATGGAATAATAGTACCTCATCCACTTTCTAATAGATGTCTACATTAAGTATTTGTGTAGGCTAATATAGGCCAGATGCTCTCTGATTGCAGATGCATATATTCTAGAAGCTCCACACCTCATATTCCCGCAGCTCCAATCTCTCTTCATGCACAGATGTACTTGACCTTGGACTGGATGAAGTTTATAAAGGCTGCTTCATATTTGCTTGGGATTTTAGTATTCTGTCTGAAGGTCTTTCACTTATTCACCATGTGGTATGTGATGTCTGGTACGTGCCCAGAGACCACGGAGCGTGTCTGTCTCCCATGCTTGTTACAGAGTTGTTACAGTCACAAGCTTTTCCAATTATTCATGCAATCTATGAGTTAAAAAAAAAATGAGTGGGAAGGAGGGCCTCAGTAAGGGGAAGACAGTGCTCATACACCCCTCAGGTACGGAGCCTGGGAGCTGTCTGAACCAAGTACCCAAGTGGCCCTCCCCACACCAAACAGAGACACAGAGTCTGCATTCTTCTGATATGGGCATTGCTGACCTGCCACCCTCCAAAGGTATTTCATTTGCTTGCCAAGGAATCGGGATAGAATGGCTTGTGAATAATATCCCAGCATGGTCCTGACGAACCCCAAAATGAGATTCAAAAGCATTAAACAGGATTGGATTGTCAATAAATGATATGTAAGAACACTGACATAAAAAGCTTTTTTATCTGCCTTAGTTATTTAATCTCTGCCAGTTCAGATATGCATCTTCCCTGCCCTGCTGATAATACATACTGACATCTGAAGTGAAGTGAGCTGTTTCCATATCCTTTGGAAATAGAAATGGAGGCGTCAAGGGAGCACAAAAAACAGTAGTGCTAATTAAAAATGTACAACGATGCCATCAGGGCCATGGGTTTATACAGTGGGTCTTCTGGATGATAAAATGTTAGTCCCCCCTTTTGTCAAACAGAGGAGGGACTATAATGCAGAGAGAAGAGAAAACTTGCTAAGATCAAAGTGATGATTTATGTCAGGGTCTGGAACACAATCCAGGCCTTCTGGGAGTTCTTTCCTCTGATCTGCAAGGCCTTCCCTAACAAAATACTCTGTTGTCTGTTAATTCATCTGCGAGAGACATTCTCACATGGTGCCAACAAGCACATGGCTTGGTTGACAAGACACGCCCATCTTGTGAAAGACTGGTCTGATCTTTCTCTTAGGCACCCAAACTCCTGGGGTCATACTTGCTCAGCCATGTTCTGTTATTTCTGTAGGGTGGATCATGGGTGAGTTTATTTTTTTCCCTTTTTCCTGTTTTTTAATTTTTAAAAAATTGTTGTGGGTACATAGTAGGTATGTAATGGGGTACATGAGATATTCTAATACAGGCATGTAATGTGAAATATTGCTCCTTTTTAAAAAAGTTAGAATTTACACTGTTTCTCCTATAATTAGTCTGTATTTTTTGTGTGTGCTTTAAAATAAAATATTTTAAAATGGATTTCAAGGTCCAAGATAGAATCATGAGAATAGGTGGTTGGATCAGAGCAGAATGTTGAAGCTGGGGGAGGGGTATGTAAACACTTGAGGGCCAGGTTATTAGCTGATTTGGCCGTGTAGGTGTTGAAGTGATGATGGTGTGAGATGGATCAGAGTCAGAGAGAAAGCTGGGAGTCAGGTGCCGATGTCTTCAATGAAGGGGCAGGGGCATGGGGGATAGAAATCAAGAAGGACAGTGGGTGCCTTAGCAAGGTAGCACAGACTTCAGTGGAAATAGGAGAGTTATACTCCTGAAGCAACATTGAGACACTGAAAGGGGAAGAGAGATGTGGGTAAGAGTCAGAACTCCACCAAGAAAAGAGGATTTAGTAAATGTTTTATTTGGAAGTTGAAGGTATAGAGAAGATGAGTTTCTCATTTTCTATTCTTTTTATTATAAAATATAACATACGTAGAAAAAGATATGTTAAGACCTAAATGTACAGTATAACAAATAATTATAAAGCATATAGCCATGTAACTGCTGCCCTGTTAAAGAAACAGCTCATTGTTGGCACCCCAGAGGCACTCTGTGGTGTTCTCTCTTTATTACATCGCCTTCCTTCTGGAATTAACCACCATTCCTGACTTTTAGGGCAGTTACATCTTTCCTTTACATTTATTGAGAGTTTTTAAAAATTCCACTTTCCCTGTCTACTCATTGGAAGTTATACATTACTTTTGATATGACAACCTGTATTCTTAATATATTAAAGCCTAGTGTTACCCTCCTCAAGAGCAATAGAAAAATTAAGCTATCTTAATTCTATTTACTGTTTTCCTGGTATATATGCTATTATTGTCATATATTTTAATTACAATTGTCATATATTTTAAACGCACAAAGACATTATCATTGTTGTTTTATACTGTCTGTTCATTTAGCTTTATACACGTATTTCCTACTTTCTTTGCTCTTTTTTCCTTCTTACAGCTCAGATCTCTTTTTGTAATCATTCTACTGTGAAGGATGTCTTTCAGAATTTCCTTTCATATGGGTGTGATGGTGGCAACATTGCTGTTTTGTTCATTTGAAATGTCTTTATTTCATTCTCTTATGGGATATATTTGCTGTGTATAAGATTCCAGGTGGCAGTAATCTTCTTTTAGTACAATGGAAATATCATTCCATTGTCTTCACATTTCCAGTTTTGCTGTTGGGAAATTATATGCCAGTTTAACAGACACTCTTTTGAAGTTAATCTGTCTTTTTTACACCTCTGGATGCTTTTTGAGGTTTTATCTTTGCCTCCAGTTTTCTGTAATCTCACTGTATTAATCTGTTCTCATGCTGCTAATACAGACATACCTGAGGTTGGGTAACTTATACAGGAAAGAGGTTTAATTGACTCACAGTTCCATATGACTGGGAAGGCCTCACAATCATGGCAGAAGATGAAGTAGGAACAAAGTTGTGTCTTACATGGTGGCAGGCAAGAGAATGTGTGCAGGGGAGCTCCTCTTTATAAAAGCGTCAGATCTCATGAAACTTATTCACTACCATGAGAACAGCATGAGAAAGATCCACCCCTATGATTCAGTTACTTCCCACTTGGAATTATGGGAGCTACAATTCAAGATGAGATTTGGGTGGGGACACAGCCAACTCATATCACTCACTATGATGTATCTGACATTTTAGCTATATTGCTTAAGAGTTGTAGTGATTCTTAAATCTGTGGATTGATAGTTTTCACGAATTCTAGAATATTCTCAGCCATTATCTCAACTATAATCTCTGCCCCATTATATCTAGCTTATTCTGATACCAATTATGTGTATGGTAAATTTTTTGGTCTATCCTCTATGTTTCTTCTCTTCTTTGATTCCCATTTTTATGTCTTTCTTTGCTACACTGTGGATACTTTTTCTGACTTATATTCTAGTTAATTTTCTCTTTGGCTATGTCTGGACATCTGAAGAGAAAACGATACCATCTGAAGGCTCAATGAACCTATATTTATTCACTAAATTTTTCTTTGTGGATTGCATTTTTCTTTCACAGTTCTATTTGGTTCTTTTTGAAATGTGCTATTTTGCTTTTTATGGTTTTCTTGTTCCTGCAGGTATTTTCAAGCTTGTCTTTGTAACTTTAAACATCATAAACATATAGTCTTTGTCTGACAATTTCAATATCTGAAGTCTTGCATGTGATTTTTATTTATTCTGGTGCTTGTTGCTCTCAAGTTGTTAACTATGATTGTGTGCTTACAATTATATTTGGAAGAAAATTACTGTTTGCAATTGAAGGCTTAGGATGACTAACCAGAGATAATTTTCTGTGCTTGGGATCTTTGTCCTCTAATAGTCAAGACCACATTATATCAAATTTAAGAATTGTAGTTCCCAGAATGAGCCACATAAGCCTTATTCTGAGGCTGTAGTCTTTTGAGGTTCTAGCTTACTATGGGCATGTTTGTGTGTCTCCTGTTAGATCTTTCATCTTGTGGAGGTATTGGGATTGATAAATGTTCGTTTTGCCCCACAAGGACATAAACACCAGAGTTTAAACTTTTCAGAATAAGGTAAATGCCCTCAGTAGCTTTTCTGGTTATTTAACTCACTGGGTTCTCATTTTCTCTTCAGTTTTGAAGTTACTTGCTGTCTTCTCAGCTTTTGGATGTTTTTAAGAAGTCTTAAATGTAAATTTAACTTTTTAAAAAAGTCATTTCTAGTGGGATGTTATTCCAAGTAACCTATGATCTTATCAGAAATAAAAGGATTGGACATTTTCTTACATAAAGTGATAACTCCAAAGGGAATTGTAAGTTTTCTTAGGAAACAAGAGTCATAGTAAAAGGAGGTAGAGAGAGAAGCTTTAAGGAATATAGAATTAACAACATATGAGATACTAGAAACCCAGAGAGGCTTACAATTTGAATATGGAATATGAGGAATTATGGGTTAATTGGTCTCTTAAGATCCCATTCATATCAGTCCCATAGCTGGCCAGACTTGGAGACTGGAGCTATGAGCACCAGCTTTGCAGGGAATGCAGTAAGGCATTGTTCTAGCAATCCTGGAGATTCCTCTCCCTGGTAGTCTGAGAAGGGAATTCTTTAGTTCTAAGAATGCTCACCTCGTGAAAAAAATTACCAGCAGCACTAGGTGGCTTGGAAGCCTCTGTGCCCTCACTATAATTTTGAACAACATCTGCAGTAGGAATTATGAACATTACTCTTGTTGAAGGACCAACTATTCATTTCATAATTTTTTAAAGATTATAGAAGTTTGTGGCCATCGCAGTATTTTATGGTACATCCTTTGTGGTCTCTGCAATGTATAAAATGCTGAAATCCAACTCAGAAGGCAATCCCAATTATAACAATGTTTCTATGGGAAAGCAGATCATGCTTCTTAATGTTATAATTACAGATATATTAACATATGTACAGAAAAAATTCTCTAAGAAAACATGTCAAATTTTGACAGGAAATTTGTTTTCTAAAATTTATCGTTAAGTATATATTATGTGTATAATCGAAAAATAATAGAGGTTATTTTGGAACAGAAATAAGGCGCTGTCTGCTCCACAAGCTGAATCAGAACAATCCACAAATCTTCTGTAATGTGGAATTAGAATGCAATGACACCATAATTTAGAATCAGAACATACCAAAGAGTAAGTATTAGGAATACGGAAGAAAGTATCTTATTTTCTCTGGTTTAGAGAGTAAAGTCAAAAGCTCCTTGAGGACAGGTTCCAGGGTTGTCTTGTTATCCCTAGTGCATAGCCCTGAGCTGGGCACAGAGTAGGGAAGAATGACAACAAGATTAAGTCACCTTCAAAGGACTAGGGAATGTTTTTAAACATGTGCTGCAGAGTGTGAAGGCAGTAAGCATGTGTTTACCAAATGCATGCTACTGTAGGCATTAGGCTTACTGTGGTGACTCAGAGATGCAGAGGACCTAGTTTTTATACCCGAAGAGGTACAGACTAAAGAAGGAGACAGAGGGGAAGCTGGCAATCAGGTGGCAGTAGGACATGTTGTGGAAGAGCTGAGGAGGAAGGAAATCAGCGTGATGATGGCATTTTATGATGTGATTTCATTGTTCACTGATTCGGGTAACAAATGCTGGCCCTATTGTTAAAACAGCAGTCTAATGACATATGGTTTTATTTTTATTTACTTATTTATTTTGAGACAGAGTTTCACTTTGTCACCCAGGCTGGAGTGCAGTGGTGAGATCTCGGCTCACTGCAACCTTCACCTCCCAGGTTCAAGCAATTTTCATGCCTCAACCTCCTGAGTAGCTGGGATTACAGGCTTGTGCCACTATGCCTGGCTAATTTTTTGTGTGTGATTTTAGTAGAGACAGGGATTCACCATGTTGGCCAGGGTGATCTCGAACTCCTGACCTCAGTGATCCGCCTGCCTTGGCCTCCCAAAGTGCTGGGACTACAGGTGTGAACCACTGCGCCCGGCCAAAATAGGGTTTTGAAGGACCCATCTAGGTTTGGCTTGGCCTCAGATAAAGTTCTGTCATTGCCCATCCTTCATTGCCTGACATTCCCGTTATAGCCTACTCCTTTAGAGAATAGTATTATTTGCTCCAGAGTTGTTAAAATATGCCTGTGTCTTGCTAAAATGATCTAACAGTACCTGATATCCTCCAGACACCCCAGGATGATGGAAGTCATCCTGACTCCTCCATCTCCCTTGCCTCATCCCTCTGGTCACTCTTCACATCCTACAGATTCTTCTTCCTCAGTGTCTCTCACATCTGGCCCTTCTTCTAACTCTCATGGTAACCATTTTAGTTCAGGTAACTGCCCCTGGAATTTTCTTCTTGGCTTCAGGCTCTCCTTACGGTGATCCATTCCACTGCTTGATTAATCTGCGGAAAATAGTATTCAAAAATCGTCTGTGGTTTGCCCAAGCTTTTATTTTAGCTTTCGGGGCCCTTTGTGAGTTGACTCCAGCTGGCTTTTCTAATTTTGTGTGGCAGTAGTTTCATTAGGAGACAGATTAGGCGGCTGTAAGAAAAAGACTCCAAGTATGGTGGTAGCATAAACGCAATAGGTGTTTATTTCTTTCAAAAGCAAAAATCTGAAAGATGGTCCAGGGCTAACATGGGGTTTAATAGTGACAGGGGCCATGGTAACCTGCCTTCAAGATGGCCCCCAATAATTCCTGCCTCCTTCTGCTCATACATTTGTATAGCCCCCTCAAGATGTACAAAGGTAAATACAGACAACTATTTTTATTTATATTGTGTGATGATTTATTTTATGTGTCAAATTGGGCTAAGAAATGCCTAGATAGCTGGTGAATCATTATTTCTTGGTGAGTTTGTGAGGCTGTTTCTGGGAGAGATTAGCACTGAATCAGCAGATTGAGGGAGGAAGATTGCCCTCACCCATGCGGGCAGGCATCGTCCAGTCCACCGAGCATCCGCTGGAATAGAGCAAAAGCGGGGAGCAAGGGTGGATCCTTTCTCACTTCTAGAGCTGATATATTCATCTTTTTCTGCCTTCAGACATTGGAGCAGCTCCTGTTTCTTAAGATTTCAGACTCAGGGACTTACACTAGCACCCCCTGCCCTCCTACGCCTACTCCAGTTTATGGCCTTTGGACTCAGACTGAATTACACCACCAGCTTGCCTGCTTCTCCAGGTTACAGAAGGCATACTGTAGGACTTCTGGTGAAATGAATGAAATCAAACATTTTCCATCTATTCAAATGGTTACTCACAGGGTTAAGCAGTGCCCTCAAGCCCAGAGGTCATGCACAGTCACATTTATCCTTCAAAATTATTTTCAGTTAAATACATTAACAAACGATGAGTAACATCAGGAAGGGTGTGTGCCCCCCATTTCCTCCTCCATCTTTTTAATTAATCCACCCATCCTCTTTTCTGTTGGCTCAGAGATAGAAAGATTTGCATAATATCCTGGTGCCATGGCTGATAACGTCCTCTTTGTTAGTTAACTCTTAAAGGAGGAGTCACGTAAAAGCCTGTAAATGACCATATGAATTATACATAAAGGACTCAACTCAAGCCATGCATATAAAATGGGCATTAAGAACACAACCTTGACTCTCTCATTCTTTTATAAATAGACTCCCACAGGGCTTGCTAGCCTAGTGTGTACCCCTCTCCTAAGCACAGAATGGAGTTTGCTTTGTTGGTTTGAACTAATTTACAAAATTGAGACTACTAAGAAAGTAAAATTTTATAAATGCAATTGGCATCTGGTTAACAATCATAATGTCTTTAAAATTTTTTGTATATCAGGTTGGTACAAATGAAAAACTGCAATTAAGTTTGAACCAACCAAATACCTTGCAGAACATTATATCACATTCTACACACACAGTGGCTGATGAAAGCTAACTTCTTCTTTTCTCGTGCAGACAAGAAGAACCAGTTTTAGACTGGTGAGTGACTTGCTGAAGAGCCCAGAGGGAACCAGAGGAGATCCATAGTTGTATTAATCAGAGGACGCCAAATAAATGGAACCAATAGGAGATGGGGTGGGGAGCCTATGGTGGAAGTCCTGGCCCAAGAACCAGGAGTCCCAGTGTCTGAGGGCAGGAGAAGATGGATATCCCAGTTCACACAGAAGAAAATTCACCCTTCCTCTGCCTTGTGTTCTATTCAGGCCCTCAGTGGATTGGATAATACCAACCCACATTGGCGAGGGTGGATCTTCTTTACTCGGTTTACAGATTCAAATGCTAATCTCTTCCAGACACACTCTCAGAGACACACCCAGGAATAATATTTTACTAGCAATTTGGGCATCCCTTAGCCTAGTCAAGTTGTTGCATAACATTAACTATTGCAATACTTAAATCCTGTCTCCTGTTCTCCAACCATACTTCTTGTGGCGGCTTTGAGGTCAAAATTGCATCTCCAAGGCCTTTTGTGACGTGGCCTTGCCTAACCTAACTAATTTTGTGCCACACTCTCCCTCGCCCATCACTTTCCAGCCTTTAGCTTCTTTCTACTTCTGGGGCACGTTAAGCTAATATCTACCTTAGGCCCTTTGCATTTACTTCTTTTGCCTGGAATGATCTCACCATCTTATCTTGACATTTCCAACTCCTTCTTGTCATTTATGTTTCTTATTAAAAAATGTCGTTTTCCCAGAGAATTCATCCCTGATTACCCAATCTGAATTAATAGTTCTAATACATAACTTGGTTTTATTTTTGTCTTATCTTTTCCAGATATATGCTTGTTACTTAATCTTTTTTATCATCTGTCGTTCTCCTACCACACTGTAAGCTCTGCAGGCAGGAACTTGTGTGTCTTATTCTCCATCGTGTCACCAGTGCCCAGAACATTGACTGGCACTGGCAGACACTTAGCGTTTGTTGAATGAACAAATACCTTTGTTTTAGTTTGAATCAGTCATAGTGGAAAAATACGTGGGTTTATTTCCATTTAAATTGATAGTCATTTTATAAAAACAAGTCTTTTCCAGTTAAGGCCAATTTATAACCTAATAAAAATTATTAAGTGAACCAATCTAAGCTTCAGCAATTAGTGTGCCATACCCCTTATATAAACAATTCAGATTCCTGACCCAGATATCCAAAATGTCATTTGAGTTACAATTGTTGGTTCTGGGACTGTCTTCCTTTTTCTGAGATCCTAGACCCAACTCGAGCCCCATGTCATCTGTAAAGCATTCTTTGACCACCCCAGACCACAGAATTGCTCTCCTCCTCTTCCTCTTCCCTTTTATAGCAGTTAGTATACCAGTTGCTTATAAGGCCCTGGGTAGAGGTGACTTTTAGATAGTCTTGCTCTATGGGGATGTATTTGCAAGTGGGTTGTTAACACTTGGAGGGCACGGTGAGGATCTATGTATGTCCTTTATTTCTCCTGGGCTTCTGGCTTGGATCCCTTCACACACTGTTTGTCTTTTGGATATTCTTTAAATATTCAACTTCAGTGAGTTACTCCTCCAGTTTTGTTTGTTTTAAAATAAATGTCTGCTCCTGGCAGAAGTGGGACCCCAGAATGGGCTGGTCCTAACCTTGGCCATGGTCAGTGGCAGTGGGCAGGACAGAGTTAAAAACTGGGGCTCTTTCCAGGATGCCAGAAGCATGAAGGGCACTTCACCTTTTCTTTGCAGTTGAGATCATCCAGTGAAGTCATTCTTAGCCAGAAACTGGTTGTAAAAAGGCAAGAACTAGATTCCTTTACCTCCCATAATAGCTTTCTACCAAAGAGGGAGCTCCTGCCAGCTGAGATAATGCCTAATTTTAGCTGATGCTGCTGTACAGACTCATGATGGTCACCTCTCCAAGGCCAGAACCCAACTCAGCACCTCCTTACCAGATAAATAATGACACATTAGCAAGAGACTCCCGGCATCTCCTTCCCCTGAAAAGGGCTTTGGACCTTAGGAGGAATCATGTCCTAAGCATAAAGATGTGTAAAAGTCCTACTTTTCTCAACAGCAGACAAGTCTTCTTCCCATGGAGAAACCTGTTACTATTGAGTGATTCTTTTAATAAGATACTTGGCATGAGGGTGGGGGCATTTGAGTTATAATCATGGGTCCTAAGACTGACTTCTAAGGGGAGTGAAATGTGTGAGGAAAATCCCTGCCCTCAAATCTGTATTACTCGTAAGAAGTTTCTACCCTACAGATGAATTCCTTTTCATCTTGAAAGGCTTTCTGTCTTTTAGCACTTTTGTTAAAACGCACTCTCCCAGACAGAGGTAAACTCTGAGGCATTCATCAGGTGATGAATTATGGGTATAGACCCTGTATATTTCCTGGATTTCTATAATAATATAACTGTCCTATATTGGCAGAACTTACTATGTTGTTTTTTTTTTTCTCATGTCTGTGACCCCACCAGGCAGACAGGTATCCTGGAGAGCAGATAATATATCTTATCCATCTTTTCACTCCCAGGTCCTAGCACAGCACCTGGCACATGAGAGGTCTTTGATCATATTTCTGAATGAGTGACTGACATTACTAGATGCTTCCAAATCTAGAAGTCAGCTGAACTGAGAATGGAACACAGATGCTGGCACAGGAATATTTGTGGAGAGAGGGTCTCTATTGTGAATGATATAAAGAGCCCCAGACTTCCGAATCTTCGACTCTTGGCCACAGGAAACACAGATGAAGATAAGGAGAGCTGCTTCAGCAGGGAGGAAGTGAAAGTTCCCTGGAACCGCTGTCTAACTCTCTTGTTTTTGTTTTTTAAATAACATGTATTTTCTCTTTCCTACTGACGAGCCAAGGCTCCTCCTTCTATGACTGTGATGACTAAAAGCAGTAGTTTCATCTCATTGCTAATCAAAATTCTCTTCTTGCTAAAGTATTTGGAGTGGGAAATCTAAAGATAACCCTAGGAACAGCTCCTTCAATAAATTGGGGGAATTGATATAGCCTTCAGGATTGCCTGTGCCTGAGATAACGGCAACTAGATTTTCTCAGGTCATGTCTCCTCCTGCAAGAAGCAAGCAGTGTTTCCTTGCTGACCATATGCTGAGGGCCAGGGTTGTGTCTGACTGTATGGCTGTAGGGTGTTCCCATAGTGCACACTGTGACAGAACTGGAGGCCTCAACCCTTGGGCAGTCCTCAACCCAGGGCAGCCCCCATGGCTTTCCAAGCCTGGAGTGAGGCAGGACTGTAGCTGGCGGGATTCTGGGGACTTGGCTGGAATGCCCATCTCCTAAAGCAGAAGGCATCAGCTCAGCAGAACGCTTTTTGAGAGTTGCTCCATGCTGTCAAGATGCATATTTGACACTGAGGGGTGTGTGGGTTCCTCTGGCACTTCCTTTCTTGACACCGTTGCGGCTTCTGTTTAGGTTTAGAAACAACAGGAACAACAATAACCTTTGTTAAGCATTTACTATGTGCTAAGCAGAGTTCTAAGCTGACTTCTCCAAGTGCTTACAATAGCCCCACAAGAAAGAAAGGCACAGTTTAAGGGCTGCACCTTAGCAGTTCTCTCCTCATTGGAGAGTGATGTTTTATAAAAAGGTCTCAGCTTTTGCGTTTTCCATCTCAGAGAGTCTCCGTGCTCCTGGCCCTGTCGTCTGATTTGCCTCCCTTTTCATGGCTCCTGCCCTTCATTTCCATTGTAGGTCTGGCTGCTGATGTGACCTTGTCTGTCTGAGTGCCCTGGGCTCTGGACTTCACAGCACACAAACCAGCCCCGCCTCATCCTAGCACCCAGCTGGTCTCTGAAACCCCTGCCTGGGGCCAGATGGGTAGTTCCACAGGCTGCCAGGGTCTGGGATTAGAGAATATGTTTGGGTGGAAACACCAGGTCCTCTTGCTGAAGCAGATACTTAGCAATGGGCAGGTCTCCCAGTGCTAAGTATTAATGTGCTTAAGAAGCACATTAATGTTCCATTTTCATCATCTGAGGGTTCTCTCCATTTTCTCACTCATTAAAGAGTAATACGGAGCCATAGATAATAGGGTCGTTTCTTTTTTGAAGAGTCATTATTATCACCCAAAGTTCATAGTTTATGTTAGGGTTCACTCTTGGTGTTGAATATTCTGTGGGTATAATGCATCTTGACATGCATCTACCATTGCAGTATTACACAGAGTGGTTTCACTTCCCTAAAAATCCTCTGTGCTCTACCTCCTTCTCCTGTAACCCCTGGCAACCACTGATCTTTATACCGTATCCATAGTTTTGCCATTTCCAGAATGTCAGAATTGGAACCATTAAGTATGTAACCTCTTTTAAAATTCAACCTCCTACTTTTCATCTGTCAATTATCTTCTTTGCCAGATCCTTTTCAAATACGATGTTTGGATCCTGAGGTATCTTAAGTAATCACATCGTGAGCAGAGCCTACAGGCTTCCCCCAGAGTGAATGAACCAAGAGACAGCCGGGAGGAGGCCACAGTGCCACTCATTATCTAATCATTTCTACCATCTCTTATTTGTTAGAAGTGAGTCACCAAGTCCAGTCCATGCTTCACATTTAAAGGGAGGAGCATTGAAGAATTTGTGGACATATTTTAAAACCTCTGAACTTAGGTCGTATGTGCTTGTGCAGTCTGGACTCCTGGGAAAGTGGAGATTGAGAAAGAATGATAGATAGATTGAGAGACAGAAAGAGAGAGAGGTGATTATCTTCTTAGTCTGTTTTCTGTTGTTTATAGCCTTCTTGATGGTGAGGATTCTGCAGAGTCCCAAGGCAGTGTAGGGTATCACATGGCAAGGGGGCTGAGCATGCTCATTTGTGAAAGTGCTTACTCAGGTCTCTCTTCCTCTTTTATAAAGACACCCATTTCCCTCCCATGACAACCCATTAATCTATTAACCCATTAATTAATCAATAAATTGATTTATTCATTCATGAGGGCAGAGACTTCATAATTCAGTCACCTCTTAAAAGCCCTACCTCTCAGAACTGCCCTAATATATTGGGGATTAAGTTTCGACATGAGTTTTGGAGGGGACATTCAAACCATAGCAGTGATGTACTGGAGAGAATAACCTATGTAGCAGCAGAAGACCTGGCTTGGTCACTGCTCACCAGCTGGCAAATTGCAAGTGCTCTGAATCTTAGTTTTCTTGATCAGAATTCTATAATCAATCATGCCTTCCTACAAGCTGCAAAGAGCCTTATAGAGGGCTAAAGGTTATGTTTATGAGACCTATTTGCACATCACAAAATACTATGCAAACTCAAGCTACTTTTATTTTACTTAAGTGGGCTGTACATGTGGCTGAGGGAAATATTCATAGCAAAATTTTTTCACACACAAATGTCCCCTCTTCTCCTATGCAGTCGCCCACCCCTTTCTCATCATAGAGTACAGGTCTCAGAGCTCCTGCCCAGGTTAATTTCAGGATCAAATGCCAGAGAGAAATTCACAGGATCAGGCCTTCTTGTTACATATTCTTTCCCAAGCTCATTCTGAAGGCTGGGTGGAATATTCTATGCAAGCTGTAACCCTTTTTCTTGTGGAAACAAGTTGGAAACATCTCTAAGGTCAGATAGATTCGAATTCAGAGAGAAGATTCTGCTTTTTTGTGTGTGTGCTAACTGATCTTTTCATATGTAGCCATATCACCCTATTGTTAAATCTTACTTGATTTTCTGTTTTATTCACTTACGTAGTAACATATTTTTAGCTCAAACATCAAAATGATATAGGCCAGATTTGTGTTGTGGGGATGCTACAATTTTCCTCCCTTTAAACTCACTACCATTGGTTATTGCATTTCAGTTTCCTTCTTTAAAGAATTTTTATGGCTAAGTCATCAAGCACAGGAAAATATCTTGTGATAAGACGTTTAAATGGTGTGTTTGCTCCAAGGGATGCTGTGATTTCCACTCCCTGCCATCCAAATATTTTTCATGTTGGGAAGGTTCTTGGAAGTGAAAAGAGAATAGACATTCCAATTTCAGGGAGTAATCAGAGAAATCAGTTCATTAGGGCAGCCATCTAAGCAGGCATCATCTGAAATACTCTAGATACACTTAAGAGGGAAGAAATGCATCTTTGAATGCATTTCTTGGAATGCTCACTGGAAATGGATTCTTGCAAAGTTCACCATACCCTTTATTTCTCGGCCAGGTTTTCTGTGTGGCTTCCTGTGATATGGTGTCTAAACAGGACACAATTTTTTTCTTGTTGGATTCTTGATCTGCCTAGTGTTTTCATTTTTCTGGAGTATGGTGGGCCATAGTAGTTTGAGCTCAGATTGTTTTCAGGGCAAATCTACCCTTGGAACACAGGAGATTTCTGTTGTCTCAAGGTATCCAAAAACTCTTACAGTTAAATCAGTTTAAGTCCTCTAGAAGATATTTAATAATAGACAATGAATAATTTTTTTCAAGTGTTGAGGGAAGTAAAGAAAGTGAGGGATTATCATGGCTCCCAATTGGAAACATTCATTTTCTACCAAATCTCCTTTCTTTTCTATGGCAGAGATTGCCAATTGTTCCAATATCAGAGCTCTTTTCTTAGACTCTAGGATCTAGGGCATCATGCCCCTAGTTTCTAGCTAGATACAGGATCACCCATCATCACTTGCAGCTGGATGCGCCATGTCACTAAGTTCTGAACAGTGGGATATAAGCAGAAATAAAGTCTGTGCCTTTCAGAATATTTTCTAGAAAACAGGAGTGCCAGCTCTTCTCTTCTATCAATCTTCCTAATGACTGGAATGCAGATATGATGACTAGAGTTGGAGCAGCCATCTTGGACCAGGAGATTATGTTGGGAATGGAAACCACACATGGCAGAGCCTTGAGCTAAAAGGTGTCTGAGTGAACACCATGGATAATGATGTCCGCCCTGGCCCATTCATCAACCTCATATATCCAACTGAAAGATGGTCCAGCTAGCATCTTTACCCTACCACGTTCCCTCTTAGAGTTTCACTCACAGGAGCAACGTCACCTGGTAGTTAAGAATGCTTGCTTTCAAAGTCAGATGATTTTAGTTGAAATCCTAGCTTCACCACATACCAGCTATGTTACCTTGAGCAAACTGTTTAACTTTTCTGTTATGATCATGTTGCCATATTACGAATTCCCCCTGTATTGTATACTCATAAATTTGGGGGTCGAAAATTTAGACAAGGCATAGCAGGACAATTTGTCACTGTATCAAAATGTCTGGGGCCTTAGGTGGAAGTTTCGAAGGTTGAGTAGCAACTCAGCAGCTGGGAGCTGAGATCCTCTAAAGGCTCATTTGCTCACATGTCTGGGACCTCAGCTGAGGCTTTTGGCCAGAGAACGTGAACATGACTCTTTTTGAAGCTTGGACTTCTTCTACATGTTGACTGTAATCCACCAGGAGGTGTTTGTGGACAGAGATCTCTGGGGAGATAACAGTGAAAACTGTTATCGCCTTTGCTAACTTAGCTCCAGAAGTCATACATCACTTCTGCCACATCTTATTCTCTGAGACAGCCACATGAGCTCACCCAATTTCTAGGAGATGGGAGATAGACTTCAATTCTTGATAGGAAAGCAACAAGTTTCTTGAAAAGCAGGTATGACTGGAAATTAATTTTAGCCAATTTTGGAAAATAGAGTCTGTCATACTCCTTAAATCTTCTAGTTCCTCGTCTCCAAATAATGATAACCATATCTGCTCCACAGGCAAGGGTGACATTAGAGATACTTAGCCACAGGTACAAAATGGTCACTGATCAATCACAACAGTCACTGGCATTAACACTTTAGTCCTGGATCATCAAACAATCCTGGAAGTGGAAAGGTAACGGTAAAATACGTATGCACGAGTGGGAGGGGGCTGTTACTCAGTGGTGTCAGCGCAGTGAGTATATACCAACCAGTAAAGAAATACTTCTGTAGTTTAACAATCTACTGTTGTGTGCCAGTTGAGTGTCAGCTTTGCTGCTAGGATCATTTTGAAGATTAAATAAGATATTGCATATGAGGCACTTAACTCATAGTAAATACAGAATAAATAGCAGGTATTATAGCTGTTTTTGGTAATTTTCCATTTTAACATGCAGCATAGAAATTAAAATCTTAAAAACATAAGGCCCTAATGTTGTCTCTTTCTTTTAACATAAGGACAGACTCCACTTCCCAAGAGCTAATACATCATGTAGTATCAAAGGTCTTTAACAGAACAAGTAGATGACATTTCAATGGATATATTATTCTTAAGAAATAAAGAGTCTGGTTTTTATCCCTCCTTTTGGAAGCCATGAGTCAATGGCAGTATTGCTTTGTGTAAGTCTCTTTCAGCAGTTATACAATGCTTAAAAATTTCCTAGAAGTTTTGATACAAGTTCTTAGTTAATTAATGTGATAACAGAATAGAAACAAAAGAGTATTACCCAACTGAAATTTCAGAAGGGATTTCTGTGGCTTCATACAGAAGTGTGCATTACACCATGGAATCCCATATTCTAAAATTAAAATAGGCCAGGAGGTACAGAGTCCAGATCTGTAGTTCCTCACAGAATAGTAACATTTTCTAATAATGAAATTAAGCTTAGAGGGCCTGACTCACCAACACATTTCCTGGACGTAAGTGAGCTTCCCAGAGTTAAACTGGCAGATATCTGAACTATCTGGAAAAAGGCTGATTTGTGCTGAAGGATTTTCCACAGGGCTGAGGGGCCCTATTTTTCGACACACCACGTCAGCTGGGAAAGGTCAGACTGAGTTCACTAATAAAGGTGACAGGAATGAAAGCTAACTTCAACTTTGCAGAGCTTCTCAATGATGGGTCTTAGAAAGTGGTACCTCAAAGACTTGTGCTTGGACACGCTGAGGGGTTTTAGAAGCTGCCTCAGAACCAAGGTCCTTCTAGCCTTGTCTTGTTCTTTCACCTGAAGTTCAGGGAAGGGCTCTCTCTGGAATTCTCTTATTTGACTGAGGAAAACTTCTTCCAAAAGAACTGGCCAGGCACGGTGGCTCATGCCTACAATCCCAGCACTTTGCGAGGCTGAGGTGGGCAGATCACCTGAGGTCAGGAGTTCCAGACCAGCTTTGCCAACATGGTAAAACCCTGTCTCTACTAAAAATACAACAATCAGCTGGGAATGGTGGCACATGCCTGTAATCCCAGCTACTTGGGAGGCGGAGGCAGGAGAATTGCTTGAATCCAGGAGGTGGAGGTTGCAGTGAGCTGAGATCGCACTGCTGCACTCCAGCCTGGGCATTAGGGTGAGATTGTGTCTCAAAAGAAAAAAATAAAAGGAATTGCAATTGTCTTAAACCCCTTCCCCAGTAATTTCATCAAATAACCAGAAAAGATTAACTGCCAGAGAAGAGAAGAAACGGAATTGTCACCATGCCCAGACAGACTTTTATTCTTCTAAGGGCAGCTCTGAGAAATAACTTGGGGGTCTTTTGCTGCATAATAAAATAACCTTTGTTTCTGTGCAGTTTTTCCCCTCACCTTCCCAAAGAAAATTATTTACTAACCATTGACCGAGCATTGGGTCTATTCACTGCCCCATTTTCCTCTCTTCTATGAAGAGGGAATTTAAGCCTCACCCATCCAGCTCTCTTTGAGTTCATATTTTGTGTGACTCCTACGCACATGTGTGCATGTAATAACTCAGTTACGCCTTTCTTGTTAACCTGTTTTTGTTGTTGTTGTTGTTGTTATGGGGTGTTGGCTGTGAGCCTTTGCGATGGGAGGAAAGGGATCACTCTCTTTCTGCCCCTATAGCAACAGTATTCATCTCAGGATTCTCCTTTCCTCAAAGTCTCTGAGAGTCTCCATTGCTCTTCTTGATGCCTTTTCAAGTATTTCTGTGGCTGCTGTAGGCTCCATACTCCGTCTCTGCAGAGTCTGAGCAGGAGCTGCTACTGCCACGGTCTCCTCTGTCCTAAGGATGAACCTTAAAGCCATCTCTGTGAGGACATTATTGCTGGGAAAGTCCACACTTAGTGGACTGAGAGGAGATAGGCCCTCCCCTCCAGTGTTACATATCCTGAATTAGCACAGAAAGGATGCTGTATAGACTCAATTGCTAATCACCCTCTCTCTCAAGGATTGGTATGAACTTCACTTGGAGCAAAGTTAGGGTGCAACTTAGTGGCACCAAGCAGGTGCCCCCTGGAAATGTCTCTCCTCACTAACCTTCACTTGGTTTCCATTGTGGCATCCCAGCATCTTCTCTGGCTTCTGAATCTGTTCCTGATCCCCCTGAGCAGGGGTTCTCTCTGAGAAACTCAGCTTGCCTTCACTCCCTTTCTCCTTTGCTCAGGAGTCTGTTCCAAATGTAATTCTTCTTCCTCTCCCAGGTGTTCTTTGTCTTGTAATGCAAATAAATGTCCTCTGGGCAGCTCTCACTGGAATCTGCCATTTATGGGATTGGAACACACATCTCCCAGATCCTTCACTGTAACTTGGAGACCTTCACTTAGTCTTGGTAATGGCAAGAGCAGGAATTCTAATTTCAAAGCCAGACATGTACCATGCAAGCAAATCTCATTAACCCTCTGGTTACTGAAAGAAGTTAACAAATTTAAATGTGGTACATCACCTAGTGGACCTTTAAAAGATATCAGATTGGCTCATTTTTTAATTCACCAAACATTTAGGAAGTGCCTAAAACTACATATAAGGCACTGAGTTGTGGGAACGCAGGGATACAAAACAATTCCAGGAGCAAGAGACTCACAATTTGGCGAGAGACAGATGATGAGATTGCGACATCTCTGCATGCTGAAGTTGCAATGGAAGAACAGAGTGGGGACACTTGCTCAGCATAGGTTCACCAGGAGTCTGTACCCAAAACTCAGTGCACAAACCTCAAATGAGCAGAAATTTAAGATCTGAAGACTTCTTAAGTGGTTAAGAAAAGGCATTTAAGAAATGATCACTTGTGTTTCTCTGTCTCCTCCTTGGACTGAGGATTAAGGATTGGGAGAGAACCTTCAAGACACAGTGAAGAAACCTGAAAGGCTATTCTCAAATTTGTACAGTGAGCTGTTAGGTTTGTAGAAATGAAAACTTTGGAAGTGTTTCTCACTTAGTCCAACAATTGTGGAAATCTGATAGTCTGTGTTTTAAAGAATTTTTTTACTTTGAAGATCAAGACCAGTGCTTCTCATGTTTTTAGACTGCAACCACAGTAAGAAATTCATGTTTACATCATGTTCCCATAAACACGTATATTAAATCATTATTTCAACCAAAAGTTGTTTCACAAAACAGTACTTACTCATACTGTATGAAATGCATTTTGTCTCTTTCTCTTTTCCACCTCCTTCCTTCCTCCCTCCTTCCTTCCCTTCCCCTTTCCCTTTTCCTTTCCCTAACTCCTTCCCTACCTCCTTCCTCTTCCCCTTCCTCTTTCTCTTCCCTTCTTTTCCCTTCCTTCCTTCCTCTACCCCTCTTCTTTTTCTTTCCCTATTTCCTTTTTCTTTCTGTCATGTTGGTTACTACTCACTAAATTGATCTAACAGATAGCTAATGAGTTTTTAAAAGATTGCTCTAGAACACTGAGCCAAAAATCTCCAGTTGTCAGTCACCCCCTTCTAGCAGCTGAATGACTCATAATGAGATGCTATCTTCATGTCTTCAGTCCCGCTCATCATATCTACAGTAAAGGCAACTAGAACCCAGAAGTCAAGGTTGGATCACTGGCTGGGTCGGAACGGCTCACTTGGAGCACTGCTCTGCTCTGTTCTGTTCTGCCCAGTTGAGTAAATTAATTTTTCTGCCTGTGGCTGATGAGGTTTGCAGGATTGGCCAAAGTAGGCAGTTGGTGATGGTGTATCATATAATAATTTTGTTCTATAATCCTCAGAGCTTACTTGGACATGATAAGCCTAAATACTTGGGAATTACTTTAAAATGTATTCAGAGCCATTTTTAGAAAAATTAGCTTCAGAGTCAATTCATGTTTATAAAGAATACGTAGGTCATGGTGAATATATTTTAATTTTTTGGATTGAAATTCAGTAGTGGTTAGGAAAGTCTCATTGAGTGTGTGGTAGTGGTGGGGTTGACAAACTTTGAAGTCAGGCTTTGCTGTCGCTAAGCAGTTTGAGCCCTGTGTGCTCCTCTGTTAAATGGGGATAATTATGGTCTTGCTGGCATGGGAGTGTTTCGAGGATTAGATGATGGCATAGCTGTAATGTGACGTGCTTGGTGGCTCATGGTATGCATACAGTGGCAGCTGAGGTTCATTGTTGTTATCATTCTGCACTACTGCAAACCCATTTCCTTACTCACTTTGCTCAGGTCAACCGTCCCTGCTATGGCTGTGGGGACACAGTTCTGCTGAATGTAGATTCTTGAGATATTGAGACTTCCTTGGTTAGATTCTTCTTGGTTCCTCCTTCAGGCTACCATCCTTCATTTGTTGAATGACAGGAGAGAACCTTACATTAAGAAGAAAGAGAAACTCTCCACTGCTCTTCAGGAGGACATGTAAGGGCAAGTGCCAGATTCAAACTTCCCATAAATATCTTTCTTCCTAAGTGGGAGATACTGAGAGAAGACTCTTGGATCTACCTGAATTTGGATTAAAGGCTGACAGTAATGATTTGTGATTTGGGGTGGAGGAAAATGAGGAGAGGTGGTGGTTCTATGAATAACGGAAATCCCAAGAACAGTTTTTACAAATATTTATTGTACACCTACTGCTCATGTTTCCCTGTACTAAACAACACAGATTCAGACCTCCAGGAACTGGCCTTATAACTGGGGGTTAAAGTATAATGATATAGATTGACATTTAAGAGCAGACTGGGTGCAGTGGCTCACACCAGTAATCCCTCCACTTTGGGAGGCCAGAGTTGGGGAATTGCTTGAGGCCAGGAGTCTGAGACAAGCCTGGGCAACATAGTAAGACCCTGTCTCTATTTTAAAAATAAATATAAAATATAATAAACATTTAAGAGTAATCCAAGAGAATTCATAGACCATTGGATAATGTACTTGCTCTGAGTTCTAGACATTCTCCAAACAGGTCTTATGGAGGAGGAGGGACTGAAGCTAAGTCTTCCTAAGTTGTAGACTCTAGACAAGTGAACAGGGTTAGGGTGTAGAGGAGTGATCTTGGGAGAAAGAGAGTATCAACTGGGATGGACCACAGGATGGATACTTGAAAGAAAAAAAGCTGAGCAGATAGACTGAAGCCAGATTGCAGAAGATAACCAAGATGTCTGTTTTTAAAGACGAGATTTGTTATGTTCCTGCAACAAGCCTTTCACCAGTGTTAGTAACAAGCAATGAAAGGACCAGGGCCGGATTAAGGTCAACTGATGCCCTAAGCACGCACAATAATGGTGCCCCTTGGCCCTTCTATTGCTTAAAACAAAGGGTTGGTTACACAACTCAGCTGATGAGTTAAAAGCTAGTCAGGCCCAGCCCTTGTGTTTATTTGGATGGAAGTGAAACTCTAACACCATGAGATGGAAACAAATGAGATATCCGATGACACCTTCATGCCAAACTTTTAAACTTTAGTCACTCACTGTGCCAAAGAAAATGTTTTCTAAACAATACAATACAGAGTAAAGGTGAGCATGGCAGATAAGGACAATTATAAAAACATTCTACTGAAATTGAGAGTGGCAGTGAAAGAGTGAAGGGCATGAAACCTACAGGAAAATTCCGTGGGCTGAAAAGAACAAGCAAAAGAAGAAGGGGGAATGACTATTTTCTAGGCTTATGTAATGAGTCTGGGATAACTGATAATGCATAATTGTGAGCTCCTTGAAGGCAAGGCCATTGTCTCATTCATCTTTATTTATTATTATTATTATTTTTTTGAGACGGAGTCTCACTCTGTCACCAGGCTGGAGTGCAATGGTGCAATCTCGGCTCATTGCAACCATCGACTCCCTGGTTCAAGCAATTCTCCTTGCCTCAGCCTCCCCAGTAGCTGGGATTACAGACATGCACCACCATGCCCAGCTAATGTTTGAATTTTTAGTAGAGACGGGGTTTTACCATGTTAGCCAGGATGGTCTTGATCTCCTGACCTCATGATCTGCCCACCTTGGCCTCCCAAAGTGCTGGGATTACAAGCGTGAGCCATTGCGCCCAGCCTCGTTCATCTTTTTACCCTCAGTGTTTGAAACAGGATCTGTCACATAGAATTCAAATTAACAAGCATGTATTAAATGTCTACTATGTGCCAGCAGTCAGAACTGTGAATAAAAATATGAGTAAGACCTGGGCCTTGCCTTTAAGATGTTCATGGTCTGGTATGGGAGACAGGTAGGTGAGAAAGCAAAATATAGTGTGATTAATTTATATAATTATATAATAATCTATTTCCTTATATACAATATATAAATATAGATTGACTAATGCTATATGTATAAAAGTTGAGTTTTTACAAGAGCAATGTAAAAGCTCTTTATTCTGCCCCATTTTTCCCAAGGTGGATTGTTTCCAGAGTTGAGAGATCATCCAAACTTGTAGGTAAAGTGATTGTCTCAGGAAAGGATCAGAATTAATGTAGCCAGGCTCATACGAATGAGTACTCTTGCTTTCTTCTGTTACCATCTATTTCACTTTTTCTCTCCTCAGAGGTGGTCAGGCGAGCAGAGTTCTAGGATCAGAAGCAGAAAAGTATAGGTTGAGTCTCTCTTGCATCCCACCAGGGGTGCCTTTCTTTAGCTTTAAGGACTAGGCAGGCCTGGGCTTCAGAGGCTTCCTGGGAATCTTTACCCGTCATGTCCTGACCACATTTACACCATAGTGCTTAGCTTGAATCCCTACCCCATTGGTAATAATATGCTTTCAGTTTTATAGTCCCTCTCAGAGCACTTGCATATACATTATTTCATTTGAAACTGACAGTAGCTATTGCTCTGTGCTTTATTTTTACAGATGAGGCAAATGTAGCCCAGATCTCCAGACTATCAAAGGCCTCTGAGCTGAACCAGCCTGTTTGATTTGGCTAAGTAGCCACAATTGTTCCTCCCCTGAGAAGGAGACATATATGCCTATAAGCAAAGAAACTGACTACTTTTTTTTTATATATATAAAGAAAATAGCCTTCATGTTTTCCTAGTGCTATAAAGTCCACAATGCCCAAGCAAGTTTGTGTGTGTGTGTGTGTGTTCTACAAACTGTTTATTAGGTAACAAAAACCCCTCAATAAACGTTAAAAGTAGAAATATTAAAGACCATTTTTTCTTAAAAGGCAATAACATCAGACATTAACAATAATAAAAAGGGGGAAAACCCACCACTAAACCAAAAATTTAAAAACATTATCTTTGGACCCACAGAACAAATAACAGAAATAGTAATATCAGGAAAATAACAACAATGAAGAATCTTCATTTCCCCAATTTATGATTTAGCCTTTGCCAAATCATTACTCAGAGAGAAATTAGAAATCAATCCAGTGTTGTATTAGGTAGCTGTTGATACAAATTTGATCATTAATATGGAGAAATAATACAGAAAGATATAAAAATGCATGTTGATTTAGTCCTAATTAAAGGCCACTTATAGTAGAAATAATTTTTCTAATTGTGTTAGGTCTTCTCTCTAAGGATTACCAACAGTTCTACAGAAGTGAACATATTTTCATATACAAAAATATCCCCAAAGCATACAGAAATAAAGTTAATTCAATAAGCAAATATGAATGCTTATAGGTAATGGAATAAAAGTTGTCACATAACTCAGATTTTTAAAGAAAATTCCAACTTAAAATGATTAAAAATTGCATAGCTGGTTATGTATACATGTATAGCTAAATCTATTTTTTACGTGAATTTTGCTTCAATAAAATAATTCGTTAAGTATACCACTGAATGTGACTCATAAGTCAGAAAATGATTTGTCATTAGACTTTATGTACTAATTTTTAGTTTTGAAAAATATAGTCATTACGTGTAAAAGAAAAAATATATTAGCTTTTGAATTAGAGTGTCCTTGGGGTAGACTGGCCCCAAACTGACTTCAAGTGGACCAGATTGGTACAATGCAGGACTATATCTGCAGAACGTGGCAGAATTCGGATGGTGAACAATGGGGGTGCTACTGTTAGGGCAGGACTCTGTAAAACCAGCATGATGCTGGGCCATTGAGTCTACCTTTCTGTCTGCCCTCACCAAAGTAGATTGCTTCCAGATTTGAGAGATCTCTCAGACTACAGGTGCAAAGTGATAGTGACCACAGCTATAAAAAATAAAAAAGTGCCAGGACAGGGAGTTAAGTAGATCATTACAATAGAGACATTTGTCCATCATGCTGAAGAGCCACAGGCTGCTAGTTTTTTTATTTTTAACTCTTAGAATTTTAAACTTGTTTTTATACTTTTTCACAAATTCTTAAAATTGTTAGAATTATGTGTGATATAAAAGTAAATTGGCTCTGAGTGATGATATAGAAGTTGCTTACAATGAGGAACATTGTAAATTTCAAGGCATAAACCATGGAATGTCTTTTCTGGGCATTGTGAGGACATTTCAACTTGATATTTCCTTTCTGCTTTTGGTAAGTTATTTCTGAGTAGATGTAATATTGTTATAAATAGTTGTGAATACACATGGGTCACAGGATGCATGGAAAGCTTCAGGTTTTTAAAATATCTATTGGTTGATGCATTTTCTTGGCATCCACAGAAGGCAGGAGGAGGTGGATGTCTCACAGATGCATGGGACACTGAGGCTCAGCTACGTTAAATGTTATCTGATACTTAAGCCTCTAGAATAGATGCCCCTTAAAATAAAGCTACTGCATAAAAACCATGCTGTTATTAAAAACTATGTGATATGCTTTGGCTATGTCCCCACTCAAAACTTATTTTGAACTGTAGCTCCCATAATTCCCACATGCTGTGGGAGGGACCTGGTGGGAGGTAACTGAACCATGGGGGCAGGTTTTTCCCATGCTGTTCTTGTGATAGTGCATAAGGCCCATGAGATCTGATGGTTTTATAAAGGGGAGTTCTCCTGCACATGCCCTCCTGCCTGCTGCCATGTGAGATGTGACTTGCTCCTCCTTCACCTTCTGCCATGATTGTAAGGCCTCCCCAGCCATGTGGAACTGTGAGTCCATTAAACCTCGTTTTATTTATAAATTGCCCAGTCTCAGGTATGTCTTTATTAGCAGCCTGAGAACAGACTATTACACCATGGATACCAAATTTTATTTGATTCAGGTATTTTGGGATGGAAAATAACACAACAAATAACCACAAAGCTTCTACTTTGGGGGATTCAACCAATCACTCAAGATCTTTGGTGCATATGACTTCTCTAAAGGGCCAATAATCCTATTCTATTGGGATCTTTTGGAGAATTCTATGGAAAGGTTTATGCACATGTGGGAAGCTCTCTTTCATGATTTTGATGAAAATATACTTGATTATAATAAATAGTTAAAAATATTTTAGCAAGGTGTGGTGGCTCATGCCAGTACTGTAGGAGGCTGAGGCGGGTGGATCACTTAAGGTCAGGAGTTTGAGACCAGTCTGTCCCACATGGTGAAACCCTGTCTCTACTAAAAATTAAAAAAAAAAATTAGCCAGGTGTGGTGACATGCACCTGTAATCCCAGCTACTGGGGAGGCTGAGGCAGTAGAATTGCTTGAACCTGGGAGGTGAAGGTTGCAGTGAGATATGATCACGCCACTGCATTTTAGCCTGGGTGACAGAGCAGGACTCCATCTTAAAAAACTTTTTTTTTAAAGTAGCTTTGGGTCAAAATATATGACTGGCTGGAGTGTAGTGAATATATCACTTTGGAGGAGAAGAAACTGGATCAGCATTTCTCACACTATGCAGTTCCTCTGCATAACAGTGTTTCATGAGATGATACTTGGTGTCCAGTGAAAAATAAGAGTGAGATCCCTTGGGCAGGTTTTAAGAAAATTATTACTTTCTTAGAGATTTATAGTGCACACTAGAACATTAAAGTTTCTGAGAAGTCCTGTAGATTTGTATTTAGTTCGTGCATTCAATCAACAATACTTACTGTATATCTATTATGTGCCAGGCACTGTTTTAGGTATAATACATTTAAACGTAGCATTTATGCCGCTTTCTTGACCATGAAATCTTGGTTTTTTTAATATGCTAGGATGACTTGCTGCAAAGAGTGTCATTTGGGAGATTTGGCTAGGTCTTCCTGATCTTTTGATAGCATTTGGCAATCTGGGATAGACGCTCCTAAGCATCTAGGGTAGAGGCCCCTTAAAGTAAAGTTACAGCATGAAAATCATACCAATATTAAAAACTATGGGTACCAACTTTTATTTGATTCACATATTTTGGGCCAGAAAGCAATACAACAAATGGCCAGAGAGCTGGTTTTCTCCTCCCAGAGAAGAGGAGCCCTTTTTTTCCCTTTTTTTAGGCAGCGTCTTACTCTGTCACCAGACTGGAGTGCAGTGGTACGATCTCTGCTCACTGCAATCTCTGCCTCCTGGGTTCAAGCAATTCTCCTGCCTCAGCCTCCCGAGTGGCTGGGACTACAGGTGTGTGCCACCACACCTAGCTAATTTTTGTATTTTTAGTAGAGACGAGGTTTCACATGTTGACCAGGATGGTCTCCATCTCTTGACCTTGTGATCCACCCACCTCGGCCTCCTAAAGTGCTGGGATTACAGGCATGAGCCACTGCACCCTGCTGAGAAGGGGAGCCTTCTTCAGGGAGCTGAGCTGTGGTGTTGGAGCTGATCAGTAACGTTGGGTAGGATTTGCCTTTAGGCTGTAAAATATGAAACTTAAGATGAGGAGATGAGGCAGTAAATGAACTAGGGCTGAAAGAAAAAACAAAACCAGCATCTCAGGACAACTGAGTAATCCACCCAGAGCCTGTGGGAAGACTCTAGGTTTGGCGGAACAGAATGGCATTTTAGGAAGCAGGACTAGAGAGAGAGAGGACTCGAAGCAAGTGTGATGTGAGAGAATCCTAGAAAGTTCTCAAAATCTTTGATGCCTGGTTATCAGCATTTTTACAGGGTGCTGGTGACCTTGGCCATGGTGGCTAGGGGACTATCAAGGACAGCTGTGTTAGCTAAGATAATGTGTCCACTCATATGAAATCCTGTATTTTACTAGTGATCTTATTTCTGTTCAACAGTGGTTAATAGCTACATGGCAGCCATTTTGAAAAATGACAGCTACAGAGATAAAGTCCTAGAATGAGTTTTACATAGTTTTGAAGCACAAGCAAACTTCATGATTCTCCAAATAGCTTTTGAAACACAGGATAGTAGTTGGGGGAAGGTAGTGTGCAAAATGGGTTAAGGCAGGGGTCCTCAGGGTAGGGGTACCCCACCCTTGGGCCATGAGCTGGTACCGGTCCGTGGCCTGCTAGGAACCAGGCCTCATAGCAGGTGGTGAGCAGTGCCAGTGAGCATTACTGCCTGAGCCCTGCCACCTGCCAGATCAGCGGTGGCATTAGATTCTCATAGGAGTGTGGACCCTATTGTGAACTGCACATGCGAGGGATCTAGGTTGTGCACTCCTTATGAGACTCTAACTCATGCTTGATGATCTGCAGTGGAACAGATCCATCCTGAAACCGTCCCTGCCTGCTGCTCCCATGGAAAAACTCTTCCAGGAAACCAATCCCTGGTACCAAAAAGGTTGGAAACCACTGGGTTAGTGACTGAGTGGCTAGTTAAGTACATTTTCTCTTTCCCCCTGTGGATTTAAAAAATCTTGCTCACCATTTTTCACATAACTTGTTATGTATTTAATGACACTTACCAAGTCTCTCCTCCCCAAAGCCCCATTAGCCTCTGTGGACTTTTTCTT
The DNA here is from genome assembly GCA_963573385.1 of Cacajao melanocephalus. Taxonomy (NCBI): domain Eukaryota; kingdom Metazoa; phylum Chordata; class Mammalia; order Primates; family Pitheciidae; genus Cacajao; species Cacajao melanocephalus. Next base: position 11,802 of record CAUYLG010011102.1, on the reverse strand, counting down.
CCACCCATTTCTCCAGATGAAAAAAGAATTCAATACTGTAGTTTTCCTACTTAACGGTCAGTTTCTCAGCCCATTTATCATTTTCATTGATTACCAAAAGAGACTCTTGGTTTATGAACTCATTTTTAGGAGCCAGACTTAGTCAAGGCTGGTCCATGCTAGCGCATGCTAGTCACACGTGCATCCATCAATACTCTCCTCCTGGTTGGGCACAGTGGTTCACACCTGTAATCTCAACACTTTGAGAAGCTGAGGCAGGAGGATCACTTGAGCTCGGAAGTTCAAGAGCAGCCTGGGAAACATAGCAAGACCCCTACTCTACAAAAAATTTTAAAAAATTAGCCCAGTATGGTGCTCTGGTTCCAGCTACTCAGGAGGCTGAGGTGGAAGGAAAGATTGAGCCCAGGAGTTTGACGATGCATTGGACTATTACTGTGCCACTGCACTCCAGCCTGAGCAACAGTGAGACCCTGTCTTTAGAAAATAAACAAAAATAAAAATACATGCTCTCTTCTCAAAGCCCAGAGCCTTGGTAAACCTCAAACCTAGACACTTGAGTTGTGGTATTCAAAGATGGGAAGACACGCTTCCATGGAAGAATTTTTACTGTATACACAGTTTGTAAAATAACTGCTTGTTTCTTGCTTGAGAAGTGCTCATCATTCCTGGGGTGTATAATTCAAGGCATGGTTAATAGTTATACATGTCAAGTTTTCTTGTTGAGGTGCAGTCTCACTTCGTCGCCCAGGCTAGAGTGCAATGGCGTGATCTCGCTCACTGCAACCTTTGCCTCCTGGGTTCGAGTGATTCTCCTACCTTAGCTTCTCAAGTAGCTAGGACTACAGGCACCTGCCATCATGCTTGGCTAATTTTTGTGTTGTTAGTTGAAACTGGGTTTCACCACGTTGGCCAGGCTGGTCTCAAACTCCTGATGTCAAGTGATCCGCCCACTTCAGCCTCCCAAAGTACTGGAATTACAGGCTTGTGCCACCATGCCCAGCCTCATCAGTCCTTTCAAAATGGATTTTCAAAGGTAAAGACTAATGGGAACTTTTGAATACTAGAGCCTTATTTCTTTCTGAAGCTCCTCTGAGGATGAAGCCACGTGCAGGCAGAAATGGAGGGCTCTGTGTGGCCTAGAGACCGGCCTCAGGAAACCCTTGTTCCTGAACAGCGAGAGGAAATCCCGCTCCCCTTGGCTCCACTCACAGAGCCACGGTTCACATTTGCGGTAGTTTTAGTTTCCCTCTTTGTGAGGTAAGCAGCTTTCTCCCAACCAACCCCGCGTCCGCCCCTTCTTTATTTTGGCTTCCGGAATGAGTGGTGGAGTCCTGCTGTCACTGAGGGCAGGGCCTGGACTTCCTGCAGGCCCCTCCCGACACAGGATGAGCTCACAGGCCTTCCCCTCTCGTGTTTCCCTCACCATTACTGCTGAACCTTGTGGAATTTTAAAACCATTCTTTTTGAGGAATGCGACTCTATCAGGGTGAGTCGTTTGTGGAAGTAATGCTGTTTCAATGTTTTGGTATTGCTGTTCATACCGGCCTGGAGGCCAAGAGAAAGTGAAAGTTCATGTTTATTCTTTTATGGGAAACATCCACCTCTCTCCTCACGCTTCTTCCTCAAAGGCCTGGCTTTGGTTCCCTCTGGTGTTCACTACAGCAAGTGAGCCAGATAGAGCTCCTATTGGTTGGCTATGACATGGAAGGCTTGGTTTTTTGCAAGACCTGTGACTGCCGGAGCCCTGTTGAAGCCTCTACAACATGGCCCAGTTGGATTCCATAACCTAACTAATCACATCCGGGACAATCACGGTTTCCAACTTTCATTCACATCAAAGCTCTGTCCCTGCTCCCCAGGCAAGCTAGAGTGGTTAGGGGTAGGGGTAGGGGTGGGCTATCTGAGGAGGTGATGGCAAGCCCAAAGGCCAGCTAATTTTTTATTTTTTTTTGAGACAGAGTCTCACTCTGTAGCCCAAGCTAGAGTGCAGTGGCGCGATCTTGGCTCACTGTAACCTCCCCCTCTGGGGCTCTACCGTTCCTCAGCCTTCTGAGTATCTGGGACTACAGATAAGAGCCACCTTACCTGGCTAATCTTTTGTATTTTAGTAAAGATGGGGTTTCACCATGTTGCCCAGGGTGATCTTCAACTCCTGAGCTCAGGCGATCTGCCGCTTCAGGCTTCCAAAGTGCTGGGATTACAAGCGTGAGCCACTGTGCCCAGCCAGGCCAGCTCATTTTATACTGGCCATGGAATCATGGCCACGGAATACTGAGTCAGACACACTTGTGCTTACATAAAACCCAACAGTGGCTTCTGCTGTCCTCGTAAGTACAACTTCAAACTTGGTTTACAAGCTCTGGGTGACTTTGCCCATCCATGGCCCAGCAGCCTCCTTTCTCCACATTCCATTGCCATCTTACCCTTCACATTCTTTACAACATTCCCTAATTAAAAGCTGAAGATTTCTTCACAAACCAAGACCTCTGCATGTATTCCTCTCTACCTCAAATCCTCCTCTGTCACCCAGTTCTCCTTCCTCTATACTCTGCTTGTTTAAACTCTATTCATGTTTTAAATCTCAGATTTCCTCCAGAAAGTCTTGCCTGGCCCCCCCAGACTAGGCTGGGTTTTCCACTCCTACAATCGTCAGTCTTTGTTGTGATTGCCTGTGTCTCCACTGGACCATGAATTCTGTAAAGCAGGGAACTGTATTTCCCTTATTTACCACTTGATAGCTGGCATTGAGCACAATGCCCAGCACATATTGTACAAAATGCCTGCTAAATATGGAATGAATGAGGGTTTTAAAGCGGGTGTTGTCCAGGCGCAGTGGCTCACGCCTCTAATCCCAGCACTTTGGGAGGCTGAGGTGGGCAGATCACCTGGGGTCGTGAATTCGAGACCAGCCTAACCAACATGGAGAAGCCCCATCTCTACTAAAAATACAAAATTAGCCAGCGTGGTGGTGCATGCCTGTAACCCCAGCTACTTGGGAGGCTGAGGCAGGAGAATCGCTTGAACCTGGGAGGCAGAGGTTGCGGTGAGCCGAGATCACGCCATTCTACTCCAGCCTAGGCAACAAGAGTAAAACTCTGTCTCAAAAAAAAAAAAAAAAAAAAAAGCAGAAAGCAGTAGCAGAGTTAGAAGGCTGTTCAGACCAGCTTCCTTGTATTGCAGGGATATGAAATAGGCTGATGCTTGACATGGTTGGGACCCAGAAACATTAGCACAGAGGAGATGAGTCTGTCTGTTCTTTTCTGACAGCAGGAAGTAGCTGCAAAAATGTGCTGAAAGGCGAGGAGTGGTACGTGTGCAGCCCAGGCTCAGAGCTGGCAGGCTTGAGGCCTCTGTCCAGATTTCCACAGGCCTGCCTTGCTCAGGGCCAGCTGGAGTGCTTTGCCTGAGAGCCCCCAGAGGGGACTTTGGACTCGACATTTCATGAGGCCCCTGGATCTAATCCGCAGATCTGTCTCAACCCATCTGTTGAAGTTTCTCCACTCAAATGTCAGTCCTAATTGGAGATTGATGATTTGTTCCCTCAAAGTCAGGCAAAGTCCAAAAGAGGCTGCAGGACTTGGTGAGAGAGGAGTAGAGAGGGCTCAGCTGGAGGACGGGGGCTATTTGCTTGGCTGCCATTGTGTCTCCAAAGGCTTTTCTGTGTGACTTGGGAGATGCTGGGAAACCCCTCTCCTAGGCTGACCGAAGGCTGGGAGAAAACAGCAGAGAGCAAACTCCTCTCTTGATTGTTACCTGGGCTGCCACTCACCCCGCCTCTGCTCTCTGCCTCAAGACCAGGCGTTGTCTAGCATGCTGGGTGATGACGAGGGTATCCTGACAGGTATGTGGGAGAAGGGCTGGTGCCTTGCAGTGGACCCAAGGCCTGGCAGCTCCCATTGGGCCCATGTCCTACTTCCCATTTAGTAAGACAGGCAGGTTAGTGGTCCACAGTGGACTCTGAAGCTGGGCCTTCTGGGTTTGAATCTCAGCTCTGCCATTTATGCCTGGCTTTGCAATCCTAGGTCAGTTACTTAAAAGTTCTCTGCCTCTGTTTCTTTGTACTTATCTCTTATTTTCAAAGTCCTTAGAATATGGTAAATATTTAGAATATTGAAGCAGCATTTTCATCTATAAAATGAGAGGATTGGACTCAGTGAACCTGAAGAACCCTTTTGATGTAAAACTCACAACCTGCCTGGGTTTAAATCCTGACTTCACCACAGACCAGCTGGTGGTTCTCAAGCTTAGGGACCGTACCTGAACCTGGCTCAACTCTGGTATGCCCAAAGTACCTGAGACAATGCCTGGCACATAATAGGTACCCAGAAAATGTTCTCGTGGTGGTTGGTTGTTTTTTTTAGAAACAGGGTCTCACCCTGTTGCCCAGGCTGGAGTTCAGTAATGCGATCATAGTTCACTGCAACCTCGAACTTCTGGACTCAGATAATCCTCCTGCTTCAGCTTCCTGAGTAGCTGGGACTACAGGCACACACCACCATGCCTGGCTGATTTTTATTTTTATTTTTGTAGAGATGGGGTTTTGCTATGCTGCCCAGGCTGATCTCAAACTCCTGACCTGAAGTGGTCTTCCTGCCTCAGCCTTCCAAAGTGCTGGGATTACAGGTGTGAACTACCACTACTGGCTGGTCTGTAATCAGGAAATTTTGAATGGGTGGTGCGTGGATGAGAATCCCATGAAGAGGTATAGAAAACTGCTATGAAGCAATGAATATTGGTTTGCCTCAGCCCAGGGACAAAATCCTTCAGGAAGAACAAAAGGCCTCCTCCATCGTAATAGATGGATTTGTGGTTTTGAGGAGCAATGAAGCCCTGAAGAAAAAAGGCGAATCTGGGGTTTGGGAGATCAAGAGTAGAGGAATATGCAGAGGAACCTATCAGACACTATGGCCTGCCCTTCTGAGCAGGGAGGCTTGCTTCCTGCTGACCTGGAAACCAGCTGTCCAGCAGAATGGAGAAACAGGCTGACTTAGACCCAGAGACTTTCATGTGACTCCAGCCCTGCTCTTCTCTACTGTGTGCCATGGCACGGAGCACACACATGTCATGCCAGACAACTGATCTTAATCAACTAGATAATGATACTTAAAACGCTTCTTATAATATGGAGAAAATTAATGACTGAGGGCATCATCAAATACCTTCCCAGGATGCCAAATTTTGTCGGTGTTTTTTTTTTTTTTGAGATGGAGTCTGGCTCTGTCGCCCAGACTGGAGTGCAGTGGCACAATCTCAGCTCACTGCAACCTCCACCTCCTGGGTTCAGGTGATTCTCCTGCCTCAGCCTCTGGAGTAGCTGAGATTACAGGCGCATGCCACTATGCCTGGCTAATTTTTTGTTATTTTTAGTAGAGATGGGGTTTCAGTGTGTTAGCCAGGATGGTCTTGCTCTCCTGACCTCGTGATCTACCCACCTTGGACTCCCAAAGTGCTGGGATTACAGGAGTGAGCCACCACGCTCGGCCAACTTTGTCTTTTACATGAAAATTTGTAGTTTTCAAAATGGTTTTAATGTACCTTCCCATATACAGAATACCCCTGCAGGGCAGGAACCTTTCTTCTGCCCATTTTGGAGATTTGATTCAGAGCACTTGCTCAAGATCTGTGAGCTAATTTGAACTCAGGTCTTTGGACTACACATTTTTCTTTCCGCTCTGCCTCCTAGTAGGCGGCATGAATCTCCATACTAATGTGAGACCTTTTGGATGATTGAATAAGGAAGAAATCTGGAGAACATATATGTGGGGTAGAAATCATTATGGCTCTGAAATCTTAGGCTGATGCCATCATTACTGGGAACTGAAGACAGAGCTGAAGGACCCACAGAGCTGGCCAGCCCAGCTATTAACACCTCAGGGAGCTCAACTTGTGCATGGATGAGGCATCCAGGAAGGCAAGACAAGGTAGATGCCGGGCTCCTAGAAGGGAAATTCTTCTAAAGAATGGAAAGCACTGGAGGGAAATAAGTGTAATAGCTTCTCACTTGAGATTTTCAGCAATGTCTGATGCATGTCTCCGGAGAGGATACTCTCAGTTTAGGGGAGGATTTGATAACTTGGTATGGGAATTCTAAGCCTAGTATGAACAGTGAAGAAAATATTTTATGTCTCTTTACAGAATCTTCACCAAGCCACATTCATGCACATATTCATTCATTCTCAATTCTGTGTACCTACAATGTGCCAAGCATAGTCCTGGGCTTTTTGGAGTGGTGTAAAGTTGATTCGGCTATAGTCTCTGGCCTTGAGGAACTCCCGGAGGCTTAGTTGTGTAGTCAGGATTTAAACCCAGACAATCTGACTCTGTGCTGTAAATTAACACCATGCTACCTCAGTTAGAAAACACACATGACTCGGCCTGGAGGAATCCAGGAAGGCTTCTAAGAAGGAGTATCAGCTTTGAGTTGAGTTGAATTGAATGCAGCAAGTGGATGGAAAGGGAAGGATGTTCTAGGGAAGGACAATACGTTGTGGTAATATGTTGAAAGGCTAAAAGGTGTAAGGAGAGAAAGGCATTTTCAAGGAAATGTAAATTATGAGGAATGACATAACAATAACGACGATAATAGTAAGAGGGTAGAATGTGTGTAGGAAGTGGAAGGAGAGCAGGCTGGGGACTGAAGACGGGCCCAATCCACAAAACACTTTAAACTCCATGCTCAGCCTTTTGTCTCAATGGCATTGAAAAGTAATGGATATGCTTTGGGCAGAGCAGTGACATGGCCAGCACCGTGACATGGGGCATTATGTGAGGAGCTTCCCCTAAAGCAGTGTGTCCCAAGCCCAGTCCTTTACTTCCTGGAGTAACCATTTTTTCTTCTTTGAACCCATCCCTTCTCCAGCCTTCCTCATCTCAGTAAATGGTAGTCACAAATGTCTGTGTCTCAGGTCAAAAATCGAAGGGTCATCCTTGATTCCAGCTCTTCCTGTACCACGTACATCCAGTCCATCAGCACGGTCTCTCAGATGGCTCCTGAGACCATTTGCTTCTCTCATATCCATCGTCTCAGGCCTGGACAACTCTGTCTGCTTCCTACTCAGGTTTCCCCTGCCTCCCTGCAATCCAATCTCCACATAGAAGCCAGGGGATCTTTGGAAAAATCAGATACTGTCTGTGATGAGGAATAACTTGAGGAGGTATTCAGGAGACACAGAGCGCAGAGCCAGATTGTCTGGGTTGAAATCCTGACACTATTAAGTAGCCAGGAGTTCCTTTCTAAAGACAAAAACTTTTTTTTTTTTTTTCCTGAGACAGGGTCTTACTCTGTTGCTCGGGTCTAAGTGTAGTGGCATGATTATAGCTCACCAAGGCCTTGACTTCCTGGACTCAAATGATCCTCTCATTGCAGCCTCCTGAGTAGCTGCGAGTACAGGCACATACCACCAAAGCTGACTGATTTTTAAATATTTTGTAGAGAAGAGGTTTTGCTACATTGCCCAGGCTGTCCTCCAGTGATCCTTCTGCCTGGATCTCCCAAGGTGCTGGGATTCCAGGCGTAGCCACCATGCCCGGCTGACCCCTTCTTAAACCCTCTTCAACAGCTCTTGGAATTTCATTGCCCATGGAACACTATTAAAACTCCTTACGATGCCACAAGAGTCCTGGCTGCCCCTTCAGCCATCTCAGGCAAGTCCACTCCCTCTCATGTCAGCAGGCTCTGGCCAACTGGCCATCTGACCCTTTCCAGAACCTGCCAAGCTCTTTGTGACTCAAGACTTTGCACTTTCTATTTCCAACCCTTCCCTGAGCAGTGCTATGACCTGCTCCTTTTTCTGCTTTCCAGCTTAAGTATCATTTTCAGGGAAGCTGTCTGCACATGTCCTCAAGTTATTTCTTATCACAGCAACTTATGACTTTCCTTCATAGCTTATTTTAAAATAATTTTTTTTTTTTAGGTGGAGTCTTACTTTTGTTGCCCAGCCTGGAATGCAATGGCGCTAACTTGGCTCACTGCAATCTCCGCCTCCTGGGTTCTAGAGATTCTCCTGCCTTGGCCTCCCAAGTAGTTAGGATTACAGGAGCCCACCACCACACCCAGCTAATTTTTGTATTTTTTTTTAGTAGGGACGGGGTTTCACTATGTTGGTAAGGTTGGTCTTGAACTCCTGACCTCAGGTGATCCACCCGTCTCAGCCTCCCAAAGTGCTGGGATTACAGGCATGAGCCACCACATCCAGCCTAAAAAACCTATATAGTCTTAATTTGGTCTTTCTGCTTAGTTATTTGATGTCTGTCTTGCCCTGGAGGAATGTCAGCATTTTCACTGTGGTGCCCCCCAAGGCTAGAACAGGGGCTGGAGTGTGTAGGCATTCAAGAAATATTTATTGAATGAATGAATAAATGAGTGCAATTTAATCCCCCAGAGCATGAGTCTTTTCTTAAGTTACCCCTCTCATTTTAACAAAGGAAGAGATTCTGAATGGAAAAAAAAAAAAAACCCACACAGCGATGGTTTATTCCCTTTAATCTTGTCTTTCTCTTTTGCCAGCCTTCCCTTACTAGTTATGAAGATGAATGTCTGACACTTTTTTTCCCCCCAAGATGCTCTTGCAGAGTGCTTACTGGTTAAAACCTGTGGCGACAGCTTTCATCAAGTCCAAGAGGTGTTGCTTGCTCCAGCTGGTCAGAAAACAGCACTGTGTCATAGCAGGGGAACAGAAACAAAGCCAGACCATGCATGAGTGCAAACTGCAGAGTGGCAGGGACTTGAGAGAGCGTCTCAGGCCCAGCCCCCTTGATGTATAAATGAGGAAACTGAAGCTTTGAGAGGCCAAGGAAACAGAACCCATTCTCTTTTTCCTGATGCCCCTCACCCACCACACCCCACCCCTTGCCTTCCCTCTCCCAGTGACAGCCTGGCTCTGAGTTGACTGGTGACACTGTCACCCTCTTGTCCATTTCTCATCAAGGTTTGTTCCAATGGGGCCACGTAAGGCCGTGTTGTCAACAGCCTGCGTGACTTTCTTGAGCACTTAGGGATGTGCCTTACATCTCTGAATACCCTCGGCAACTGTAATTTGGGTTATACCTTTTGTGAATTTAGTGAGGCTTTAGGGGAAGCTTATTTTTATTCTCACCCCTAATTGTGCCCTAGGGGTTAATGAGGTTCCTCATTTTACTACTTATTATGTAGTAGTAGAACTTTCCTTATCTTTAATGAACTTCTTGTAAAAGCCAGGAATCACCACAAGCAACTTGAGAGTCTTATTTGGCTCAGCTGGCTCAGAGCAAGTGTCCTTTGTTGAACTCCCACAACTAATTTGAACTAATTGGCAACACTAACAATTGGGCAGTTTTGCATAATAATTTGAGATTATGTCTTCTCTTGAGAAATAAGAAAACCTGGCAATTCTGGAACTATGATCCTTCGTGGTAACTGTTAGCTGGAACTGAGTAGAGGCTGCCCCATTTAGACCTGGGGAACACTCAGTTAACACAATTACCACCATTCCTCATTGCATTACATGCAGCTGGCTTTACCAGCTGCATGCTCTAACTGGGCAGTTACTTTACCTGTCCAGCTCCTGAAAGTATTTTGAGTTGTATTCCTTAAATATCGTTCCAAAGCATTCTGGAACTTGAGATCTGTGATCCATGATCACATTCATGATCTATCAATTTTTCATGTAGTCTTCTTCAGACTTGGTCTTCCTTGTGTGAAACCCAGCTCCAAGGACCTGTGCTGGTTGCTCTCCACTGGAGGCATGATCATCAAGTGCTTTCTCTACAAAAACTGTGAAATTGAAAGCAAAGTTAGTCCATAGGGATTTTGGAAGCAGGATGCAAAAGAAACTCAAGATAAGGTGTAACAACCAAGTTAGGAAGGGTGCAAGTGAAAGTTCAGAGAATCATGTCGGGCGTTACAGTTCATGCCTATAATCCCAGCACTTTGGGAGGCCAAGGCAGGAGGATCACCTAAGGTCAGGAATTCGAGACCAGCTTGGCCAACATGGCGAAATCCCATATCTACTAAAAATACAAAAATTAGCCAGGCGTGGTAGCATATGCCTGTAATCCCAACTACTCAGGAGGCTGAGACAGGAGAATTGCTTGAATCAGGACAGGGAGGTTGCAGTGAGCTGAGATCGCGCCACTGCACTCCAGCCTAGGCGACAAGAACAAACCTCCGTCTCAAAAAATAAAAAAGTTCAGAGAATCCTCCCAAGAGGTCAGTCACTTAACTAACACCTATTAAGTTTTTACTGTATTCCAGGCACGAAGTGCAAAAAAAAAAAAAAGAAAAGTGGCTACTGCCACCCATTCCCTATCATTACCATCTATTTCTGCTCCTCCTACTCCTCTGAAATTGCTTGCTCAATAGTCACTAACAATCTCTGCTATGGACTGAATTTCTCCCCTCTCCCAAATTCATATGTTGAATCCCTAACCTCAAATGTGATGACATTTGAAGATTGGGGCTAGGAAACAATTAAATTTACATGAGGTCATGAGGATGAGGCACTCATGATGATATTAGGTCCCATATAAGAAGAGAAACTAGAGAGCTTACTCTCTCCTCCATGTGTGGACAGAGCAAAAAGATGGCTGTCTTCCTGTCAAGCCATGAGGGCCCTCACTAGAACTTGACCATGCTGATGCCCCGATTTTAGACTTTCAGCTTCCAGAGCTGTGGGAAAATACACTTCTGTTGTTTAAGCCGCCCAGCCAATGGCATGTTGTTATGGAAGTTCAAGCAGACTAATACAGTCTCCTACTTGACAGACCCTGTGGTCTTAATCATATGTGGATTCTCTGTAGCCTGTGAAAGGGAAAACATACTCTGTTGCTTCACTCACATCCCTTAGCATTAATGGGACAGTCTCCTCTTAATCTTGGGCTGCTTCTAAAATTCCTTAACTTAATCACATCTGCAAAGTCATGTTATCTAAACAAGATAACATTAATTTGGTTCCAAGGATTAGGACCTAGTATCTTTTTGGAAGCATTATTCAGCCTACTACAGACTGCTATTGATTTTGGTGTGCTAACCTTGAATTCAGCAACATTTGTCGGAAGAGTCAACTTTTCTATATAGACAATTATTTCATAAGCAAATTACAATTTTGTGTTTGCTGACTCAAAAAATGTCTATTATTTCTCCTTTTCCTTCTGTCTCTCCTCTCCCTTCTTTAGACCCTTTTCCCCTTCCTCTTCCTTCTATTTTTGGTTTAGTTTTCTTAATTTTTGAATAATTTCTTTTTTTGTATTTATAACAACTTTATATATATATATTTTATTGCATTTTAGGTTTTGGGGTACATGTGAAGAACATGTGGGATTGTTTCATAGGTACATACGTGGCAATGTGGTTTGCTGCCTTCCTCCCCATCACCTATATCTGGCATTTCTCCCCATGTTATCCCACCCGAACTCCCCACCACCTGCTGTACCTCCTCTAGTTCCCCCCACAGACCCCAGTGTGTGATGCTGCTCTCCCTGTGTCCATGTGTTCTCATTATTCAACACTCACCTATGAGTGAGAACATGTGGTGTTTGATTTTCTGTTCTTGTGTCAGTTTGCTGAGAATGTTGGTTTCCAGGTTCATCCGTGTCCCTACAAAGGACATGAACTCATCATTTTTTATGGCTGCATAGTATTCCATGGTGTATATGTGCCACATTTTCCTTGTCCAGTCTATCACTGATGGGCATTTGGGTTGGTTCCAGGTCTTTGCTATTGTAAACAGTGCTGCAATGAACATTTGTGTGCATGTGTCCTTATAATAGAATGATTTATAATCCTTTGGATATATACCCAGTAATGAGATTGCTGGGTCAAATGGA
>CAUYLG010011101.1:0-45084 GCA_963573385.1 Cacajao melanocephalus | reverse complement strand
AGCCGCGCCGGCCAAAAAAGTCGCGCTGGCGACCCGTGTGGCTCCTCCGCCGGGAATCTCCTAGTCTGTGGGCAACAAAAATTCGTCTGAAAGTGCGGCGTCCACTCGCTCTCTGCGCTTTCACTGGGAGCTACAATCCTGTGCTGTTGTTAATCGGCCATCTTGGATCTCTCTCCCTATTTTTATTTATTTTTAAAGTAATGAAAATGAATTATTATAGTGGGGGGAGTGGTTTTGAGAAAGAAAACAAATACAGAGTTGATGCCCAGCATTATTTGTCTCTGAGATGAAAGTCAGATTTGTTACAGCTGACTCTCAGTTATTCCAGGAGCTGACTGGGAAATCTGTGAACTGAAATCTGTGCTTCCTGTTGTAACTCCCACTGCCAAGCTGTGGCCACTGCACTGCAGGTCAGGACTTCTGTGAGACGGCGAACGGGGATTAGAGAAGGCGGCACTCAAGTCAGTTGATTCTGCTTACCTATCACTAAAAAGCTTAGTGTGAGAGACTGAGATAAATTATTGAAATTAGAAGTGTAGATTTGGGGGTCATTTTAACTACCTCTGCTATTCCTGTCCCTCAGTATTTTTCATATTCAAGAGTGGGCCTCATAGTCAGGCATGCAAATTTAATCATCCAGATTCATTATTCAGGCTGAATTAACTGAAAAAATATAAAATGTTATAAAAACAATGGGAATAACACGATTAATATTTTGGGTAATAATTTCAACATCATAAGTCAAAGGAATAAGGCTCAAACTTTTTTAATTTTTAATTTTTGGAAGCATCAAGATGATCAATTCTACTTATTCACTCAAGGTTTTCTCTCAGGATTTGTATTTCTAAGGGTGAAATGCAAATTTTTCCCTATTCATTAAAAAATCTGCAGTTAAAATTCTCAATATCTCGAATGCCTGCCTTTATTCAAGCACAAAATATATCCATAATGAAATACAAAAATAAAATAGGAAGTCTTGAGAACTCAATTTAGAAAATGTAAAATGGAGAATAGATTGAAAATAGAAATTGTGATAATGTTTGCACATAAAAAAAAAAGTTGATGTCAGAGATACACAATGCCTAGCGCTTTCCCTGTTGACCCTATCAGTATGTGCCCAAATCATATGTCTCCCATGCATTCATTCATTCAATAAGCATTTCTTGAGCATCAACTCGATGCCAGGCACTTGCTAGGCACAGAGGATACAAATATGAAATAAGACATTTATATGGTTTGGCTCTTTGTCCCCACTCAAATCTCACATTGAAGTGTTATCCCCAATGTTGGGGGAGGGACCTGTTGGGAAGTGATTGGATCATAGGAGCGGATTTCCCCCTTGCTATTCTCATGATAGTGAGTTCTCACGAGATCTTGTTGTTTAGAAGTGTGCAGCACTTCTCCCTTCTGTTTCTTCCTCCTGCTCCTGCCATGTAAGACAGTGTGCTGGCTTCCCCTTCACCTTCTGCCACGATTGTAAGTTTCCTGAGGATTCCCAAGACATGCTTCCTGTACAGCCTGTGGAACTGTGAGTCAATTAAACCTCTTTTCTTCATAAATTACCCAGTCTCAGTTGTGTCTTCATAGCAGTGTGAGAACGGACTAACACAGACATGATCTCTAGTGAGAGTGTGAGAGGCCACAGAAGGCAATAAGTGATGGCAATGAGGGTTTTCAATAGCATGATGATAGAGGCTGGTTAAGGAAGATGCCCAACTACCTCAGTAAATAGTGCCTTGCTGAGTTAAAGAAATGGGGCAAATGTGCCCTCAGCTAATGCCTGGCATCTGTAGAATCTAGGTTCCTATGCAAGGCTGAAGCAAATGATTAGCTTTGCCTATAAAGAAGCTGAAGGGGAGACTATAAAACAGTTATAGAAGACCTGCCTCAGACATCTGCTTCCAGGAATGGCAGACTAGGGAATTCTGACCAGTTTCCCTAACTTCGTCTTTTTAGCTCACTGCCAAGTCTACCTGCTAACCAGGTTGCTCTCAGTTACATCAGACCACACCAGGAGCAGGAAGTATACCCAGGGTCTTAGCTCCACCACCCAGTGGGCTTTTCCTGGCTCTTGTGGATTTATCCAGCAGACCTGGCATCTGGTTGATAAGGCACCAAGTCTAAGCATCTAAGTGGCCTTACTTTGACACCTCACTCCATAGTCTACCCAATACCACTGCTTCTTCCTCTTCAGTCATTAATTCACGTCTTCATTCAATAAATATGTATTGAGTGCTCAGTATGTGCCAAGTACCATGCCAGTGCTGGGGATATAAAGGTAAACAAAACTGAAACAGTACATGACCTCATGGTGCCTTCAGTCAGGTGGACAGGTTCTAGAACTAGAACTTGATCCTCAATCCTAAGTCATTTGGCTCAACGCTGAAATCAAATCACTTGACCTAACTCTGAAATCATGTTATTGCTAGCATTCTGCCCTAGAAAGTGGGAATAAATGGGTCCTATCCAAACTTCCTCCCATATACAGTTGGGCCAGGCAATAATATGGAACTAAGGGAGGAAAAGGAAAAAAGGGGTCAAGTTTAATTTTAGCCATGGGGAATGCTATATCACCAAGCCAAGAAAATAATCTGAAAACAAATCCAAATGCAAATGGAATCCATGAGCCAGGTGGGTCACTTGAAAGCTAAGTCACTAAAACTGAGAAGTTTCCAGTGACAAGTCAGGTGACACCAGGCCAAAATCAAGAATTAAGTCTAGCAGCCAAGTGGCAGAGGAAGAGAAAGGGTTTTAAACCAGCATAGTTGGAAAGCCAGGCCCTACCCCTTAGCAGCTATGTGAGTTGGTCTAACCTCTCTATACCCCAGCTTCCCCATCTATAAAATGAAAATAATAATAGTACTTCTCTCATGAGGCCATTGTAAGTTTTCAGCGACTTAATGCATTAAAATAATGAGGACTAGAATACCATAAGTACCTTAATAAATGTAGCTCTATTACTCTCCCTGAAGAGGTCAGAGAAATATTCTAAGACGGCTTCTTGAGCTCAGTTTCAAGGGGCCTTTACCTTCTGCTCCACAAACTGCATACTGCATTCATCTTCATGGGGAAACAATTAAGGTGTAATAGGTTCTCTTGTTAAGTAACATGGCTGATGTATAGTCAGAATCTTAAAGCAAAATGATAAAGAGGTCTTTGATAAAATTTGAAATATTACTAATGTTCATGGAAGGTGTCCTGCCGTGGGTAGATCTAAGCAAACCTACCCCCACAAGTCTGAGGAAGCTGAGGGGCCAAAGAAAGAACCTGAGGGGCCAAAGAAAAACCCTGACAAATTCAGGGATTTTTTTGTTTTTTGGTGTTTTGTTTCATTTTGCTTTTGTAAATTACTTTATTTCTTCCATGATGATTTAGTCCCAAGAGGGACTATCTTCAAACCAGTATGAATATTTTACAAATAATATCTGGCCATTTTCTAACCAATTGAGTAATTTGTTGCACAATAAGCCACCTCACATTTTTCAGTGAGAAATACATTACATTTGAATGGTAAAGACATTAATGAATTAAAATTTTCTTTAAATATTTATTTGGGGGAGAGAAGATCACATTACTACTTGATGAAGAAAAACATTTTTGCAGTCTAGAGGTCTTTTATTATTGGGTTTTTTATTTTTACACCTACTATGCCATGAATTCATAGGGAATAGGTTCCGGCAGCCCAGGCTCCTTCCTATTGTTTCTTACAAAGTGCGTTTCTCCGGGTGGAGCAGGTTGGTGCTTCAGTTGAACCCAGGTACCTTTCTCTTTGGCTTCCTTCTTTTTCTGATCATTTACTTCATGCATTTATTTCAGGAAGGTATCTTGTTTCTTGGAGTGCTTAATGTGCTCAATATGCACATGGATTCTCTTGGCAAGAACCTTGTCCTTGTTTGTTTACAACAACGCCAACAGCGTGCTGGGAAACACTGTAGACTCTTCCAGTTTTGCCATGGTAGCATTAGTGGGGCATTCCTTTTTGAACAGCACCTATTCCCCTATGTCTACAATATCACCTTTCTTAGAGATTCACATATTATGGCCAAAGGAACAACTCCATGTTTTCTAAAAGGCCTAGAGAACATATAGGGGTGCCTCACCTCTTTTCCTTTGTGTTCGTCATTCTGGCGAATTACTGAAAGATGACCATTCCAGCCTCCAGTTTCTTAGGAAGAAACATTTAATGGGAATTTATGAACAGAAGCCATGTCTGGTCTCAGGCAGCCACAAGACAAGATGATGGATCCATGTGCCATTACCCACCCCCCAGACCCAGGGATTATAGACCATAGGGAAAAGAATGATTCAGAAGGGATTTATAGGACAATGGAAGTATGGTAATGATAACATCAAGGTTATTTTACGTAAAGGCAGGATTTACAGTGCCTGCTCTTACACAAGGAATAGCAGATAAACCGGAAGTTTTAAAGGCCTTCCCGGAACAAGAATTAGTCAGAAGTCAACATGATGGACAGACTAGCTTCCAAGATAGAGTTGCTCTGGCCTCCACAGAGGGCAACATGGAAGAGGATATTGAAAAATAGGGAAGTTAGGGAGAATGTGAAAAGTGTATGATGAGAAGTAGCCCTAAGGGAGCAAAACAGAGGAGCCCGTAATGAGAGGCCCAGCTGGAATCTTACCTGAGAGCCCCAGCTTTAGCCCTACTGGAATGAAATTGCTAATGGCTGATGTTTCTAAAGAGAAGCTTTATTACAGGTATTGGTCTATTTTAAAAATCAAATAAGGCCAAGTTGTACCTCAATCTTTTCGCTTGGTCCACTCTTCTACTTCTTGTTTCATTCAACTCCATGAAGTCCTTCCTCCATAAAGAATTTTCAGGCACTTTACTCTGGCCTACAAGTCTCTGGCTTTTGTTTCCCCCTCAGGGACCTGATTACAGATCTTGTTATGGATCCAATTTTGTGGCTCACAAACAAAATCTCCTCAGAAATGTCCTGTGAAGCAGCCTCGACAGGGCTACCTGGGACTTGAGAGCTTTCATTTCCTCCCCCATGGAGCTCTGCATGATCAAACACAGAGAACAGAATGGGAGGATGGGAGGGAGGGGAAAGAGTTTGCATTTAGCTGTCAGAGCTCACATTTGGCAGTTTGCACTCCTAGCTACAATTCCTTAGCTCTTTTCTGGGGATATAAATAAATTTTGACCTCATATCTTAATTGGCATATAAACATAAATTTACTAGAAAATAAGGCATGTTTTAAGGAACAGTTGAACTTTTACTGGATTCATAATACCTATTTATATTATTTAAGGTGATTCCGTTCAATTGTGGTTTTGCAAATAGATGGAATCATTTCCGGAAAAGTAATAATAACAAATCAATGTCTTATTCCAGTATTATAAAAGCATAAGCCTCTTTTTAATTGACTACAGTTGCATGTCAGAAAATCTAAACAAATGTGTAGTTAAAAATGATTGTTATACCTTAGGGACTTAGTTTATACAAGACAGATTAGCAAGATACGAGCCTCATTATGCATGAAAGTCATTTGTTTTTCCATGAATACAGCATAGCACAAGTTCTGGGGTTGCAATTCATAAAGAGAATGAACGTGAAGACAGAGCACTGTTATGACATTAATCTTCATGAATATGGAAAGAAGTGAATTATTATCATTTTCTTTATGAGGTGAAGAGAACTGTTGCAACAAATTTGAATCTTGGTGTACATTGGAATGTGAGAGCTGGAGGAGCCTCAAAGAGTTAGTCTAACCCCTTCTAATTACCAAAAGGCAATTGGGAATCAACATTTTCAAGGGACTCACTCACCTTTATGTGGTGAGTTAATGGCAAAGATGGTCCAGACCTCCAGTCTCCCAAAATCAAGACCTTTTTGCTGACCCATAAAAGGGGCAAATTTTCCCCTAATTCTAGTTTTTTTAAACATTCAAGAGTCTTTCTTCCATGTGAGTGTTTTTTTAAATGCACTTAACAAGAGCTCCTAAAAGAAATATAAATATCCAATCGATCAATTTTGAGCACTTATTAGGGCTAACTCACTTCTTGGTATTTATCTACTTTTTGCCTATATTTGTGCTTTGTGAATTCTACTAAGTTATTGGCGCTGTTAACATTGTCTATAGTTATAAATCTGGGCATTTCTATATAGGTGTTTAGTGTCATGACCCTGCAAAGAAAGTTTCCAGGCTACTCACCATTGGCTGTGCCCTCGTATACTTAATGCCTACGTTTAAAAGTTCCACTGAAAATCCATCGACATTCCATTATGTGTAAGGAATTGCAATCTCCGAGGATGTTAGGGCCCTTTATGGAGAAGCAAGAGTGCTTAACAAAGGAATAGTAAATATTTTAACAAATTAAAGCAAACAGTCATTTCAAAATGTCTTATGTTAAAATAGAGTTCTCTATCAATAGAACACTTACTAATTATAAACATGTGTTCTACTAATTGTTGCTAGACATATTAACTCATTAAAAGGATATAGTTGTATAAAGGCATTAGGAAACTAGAATTGAAATCAAAAGACTTTAATGTAACCACTGGCTTCCTTGGACAGGGAATACAGTGAAGGAAGAACCATGTGATGAAGAGAAACCAGCCTGGCTCCCGAGGCCAACCTCATCAACTACTGCTTATGCAACTCTGAGCCCATGTCTTAACCCCTAAGGCTTAGTTTCCAGCTCATTGGTGAAAGGGGATATAATTTCTACCTCAAGAGTGGTTGTAAGAACTAAACCCGATAAAGTATATGAAGCACCAAGTAGAGTGCCAGAACCATAACTGGGACTCAGTAAATGTCAGTATATTACCTCTTCACGCATCCCAACCTTCACTGCCTCTACTCTCTCTGCCTTGGCTCCTAATCTGAATAATCTGCATTACAAGAAAACTAGAAGGACAATGCACAATAAATAGGGGGAGCATCTGATTCATTGCAAAAATCATTCCATAGGAAAAAGGATTGCTGAAATAAAATTACATAGCAAAAAGATCTCCTTCCAAGACTTAAGTAGAAGAGGCACAGGTAATAGAAGTAATTGGTAACTGTCCAAGAAGTGGCAAAGATAACTTCTGGGATTGGGGGGAGAGCCTTCCAACTTAGGCTATGAGTGAACAAAAGTGCCTTACACTGAGGTAAGCAAGGAAGAGGTTAGGATGAGTAGAGGATGTGAGGAAGGATGGGAACTGGTTCAGCTTTGGATAGTAACAGGTTGAGTTTTAGACATGTTGGGTTCGGACTTCGTGATTCTCTTTGTTGTGGTGGTTGTTTAGTTTTGTTTTTGTTTTTGTTTTGAGACACGTTCTCACTCTGTCAGCCAGCCTGGAGTGCAGTGGCGTGGTCATGGCTCACTGCAGCCTCGACCTCCCCAAACTCAGCTGGTCTTCCCACCTCAGCTTCGAGAGTAGCTGGGACTACAAGCGTGCATCACCAGGCCCAGCTAATATTTGCACTTGTTGTAGAGACACAGTTTTGCCATGTTGCCTAGGCTGGTCTCAAACCACTGGGCTCAAGCAATCTACCCACTTCAGCTTCCCAAAGTTCTGGGATTACAGGCATAAGCAACCCCACCCTTAGCTTGGACTTTATGGATTCTCTAATCTCCCCATCTCTTCCCCCTCCAATTAGACAGCGGCCTCTAAAGAAATGCTTGAAGCATGTGTACTCCATTAAAATGACTTAATTTTCAAGTAACCCCTTTTATAAAGCAAAGCATTGTTTGATAAAGCAACTCTTTAACATAATTATTTTGTGAATTTCAATTTCAATGTATCTGGTTTTCTTTCAAAGAGAGCACATCTGCACATATGTTCATGATGATCATCAAACACCGCATGTTCTCACTCATAGGCGGATGTTGAACAATAAGAACACAGGGAGGGGAGCATCACACACTGGGGTCTGTTGAGGAGAAATAGGGGAGGGACAGCGGGGGGTGGGGAGTTGGGGAGAGATGGCATGGGGAGAAATGCCAGATACAGGTGAAGGGGAGGAAGGCAGCAAATCACACTGCCACATGTGTACCTATGCAACAATCTTGCATGTTCTTCACATGTACCCCAAAACCTAAAATGCAATAAAAAAAAAAGAATAGATTTTTCTAACTCATTGCTTGGGGAATGATGACTGCCAACTCTGAAACTTATTTGAGTTGTACATCACAACTTCTATTTAATCGCATTTATCATTTCAAAGTTAAGTTGTGGTCTTTGCTCAAAAAGAAACAATTTGGTCTTTAGCAGCACTTTTGGAAATTGCATATGAGTCTCTTGAAAATTATCATATTGAACAACATTGCTTTTAATTTTGGCCAAAAGTTTTCAAGAACTTTTTCCCGCACCTAAAACTTCCTCTCCTTCCTGCACCCTATGCCATCCCCAACTCCTATCTCCCCACCCACATCAAATTTTAAGATCTTTGAAAGATCTAGTGCTTCTTACTTTGGAAGCACCACCTCCATAATATATCAAATGTATTAAAATAATTCATGAAATTATTTACAACTTTACAAGTTGAATTGCAGTAGACTGATATAATTTTATATTTTAAAGATATTTAAATTAAATATTAACTAATCTCAATTTTTAGGATATTGTTGTTTTTAATTTTGGAGCCAACAAAGAAATTTAAATTTTCAAACTTTTTTTCTAGGCTCTTGAAAAGCTGATTTAAGCTTTAGGCCTTGAAAAGTACTTGTTCACTAAGTACTTTTTCTGTCATTGCCAATAAATAAAATAGTCCCAACAACAAATCTCCACTCAAACAAAAAATAAAACATTAGTACTTTAAGAATATTTTGTTGCCGATTTTTCCCCCTCACAACATAAAGCATTTATATCATTTTAAATATTTCTTATCACGTGTTCTTTTTTCCTCCTGCAATAGTTAGAATGGAACACCAAGATGTTTGGGAATTACAGATTAGCTAACTTGTCCTGGGAGTGAGGGTGTCACCTCTTTTCCTGCCATTGGATTTACTATGTACTCAGGCATGGTCTGGAATAAAACCAGTCTTATGCACCTCTGTCCTGTTATAAGACTTTTAGCAAGCTCATTAGGGCCGTCTAGATGGTCCAACCAAGACCTAAGATAGATCCTGGTCATCCATAGACTTTGCTCCAATTCCTATAAATTTTGGAATGTATTAAGAGGAAAGCCATTACTAAAAGCAAAATGTGATTATTTAAAATACTTATTTCACCAAATTGTCAAATAAGCAACATAAAATACATAAATATATCTTAGTTATTGGCCTTGGCAGCAAACTACTAAGTTTCTGGAAGTTTATAATGAATTTCAGAAGATCTCCTGTGCTAGTTTCTCCTGGCTGAAAAGACAAGAGCAAGAAGGACCATCAGTTGTTCCCTCTTTCTCCTTCCTCACCCAGTACAGTTCACTCTGCTGAAGTCACTCACTTTTTTCCAGGTGTCACTCCAAGTAACACCCTGAAGAAAAGAGAACAGAAGGAAAGAAAAGGCATGGGATAAATGGAAGTGGATTTAATGCCATATGGGAAGGAGCCCTTCCCTACAATGTACATGCCCAAATATTCATCCCTCTCTGTGGAGACAACTTGAATTAAGACAGAAAGAAGCAAAAGCCTATTTAAGCCAATAATTTGACAATATTCTCTGGACACCCTTTTCCTCAAACTTGAATAGCCACTTTCTTTTGACAATGAAAGAAAAGTAGCTCTTATCATATTAATTTCTCAAATAGCAAAGTTGTATTGAATGTAATGTGTCCACTTAAGATTTGCTTTTTATTCCACCAGAGACAGTGTTAGAGAATTGATTTGAAAAACTGCAGCACATGATAATTGCAATTTATTAATGGTGTTAATTATTTTTGTTACTGTTTTGTCATTTTGTATGCATTTTTAAAGACTCAAGAACTTACATGTGGAGGAAGGGAATTGATTTTAAAGCAAAGCTAGTTATTTATGTTGACAAAAGATAAAAATCAAAGGGTGATTTTTTCTTTTTTAATTTTATTGTTCTTTTAATTTGTTTGTACCAAAGGCAGGAATGTTTTTCTTATCTATGAATAGAAATTCTGTGTGATGTTATAGCTAATAAAGAGCGTTAATATTTCCCCCTTTCCACTTTTGCAATGTGCTTTCGGTACTGCCTTTTATGTATTTTAAATATAGAAGTCTGTGTTACATTTGGGGAAACATACATATACTGAAAATATAGTCTCCCAAATGGGCCTAGGTATTTCACTTGCCAGAAATCTATTTCACACACATTAGTTTAGCAACAGTCTAACTGTGATGCCTATAAAAAGAATAAGTTGAAATTGGAGAATTCAGCAATAACTGCCCAATAAAAGAGATTGATTTTATACTAGAAATAAAGTTAACCTGATTTTTAATTAAAGGCAAAATATATGTGGAGCTGACCAAGAATACCTACACATCTTGAGATGCTTTTCCATTTTCTCTCCTTGCTCCCCCAACCCAATCATACTATTTGCACATTGTAAAATAATTAGCTTTAGTAGCAAGGCTGGCAGGCCCTGAAACTGACATCTTCAATCTTCTTACCAATTCAATCTCAAAGGACAAAAATGTAGAACGTAAAACATATATACATATGCAAGGAGGAAAGGATTACATATTTGAAATGAGACTTTGTAAAGTAACAAAAGCTAAGTGTGATCTCTTTGTATAAACTCAACCCAGAGCCCCCAACTTCTAACTTAATTCCTTCCTCTTTATTCCCCCCAACACTTAACATGGTGCTTTGCAAAACAGAAGCACCCGATCATTTGTGTGTGTGTGTGTGTGAGTAGATGAATACGTGAAATTTCCCATAGGAGTATTATCCTTTCCCCGAGAAACTATCACAGAAACACTCTTTTTCTGAGGGGTGAGAGTGGAATAATGAGTATAACCAAGAAACGTGATGAAAAAGGACCCCTCAAGAATCTCATTTATTCTACACAGAGGCAACAAACTAAAATACATTTTAGTATTCTCCCTAACTTAAGAATAATGGCACAGTTTGTAACTGGGAGAAACTCTCAATTAACAGATGATGTTGCTCATTTCCCAGCTACACTCAAAATGACTGATGATCATCTGAAAAAAACTTGCATGCTAATAATTATTAACTCCATGGGTGCCTCAAAAGCTTTCCACCAAGATTGTTCCTTTGGTTAGTGAAGTTTTCTTGCTAATAAGAGGTTTTAATCTCCAGCAAAGTAGGCATAGAATTACAGAGAAATTTCTTTATCATGAGGCTTAAACATATTTTTTCTTTCAAAATAAGCTTAACTTTTAAGGGGAAAAAAAGGACATTTAAATAGAAGGGAAGAAAACTTTTCCAAATAGTTTTTCAGTTTTCACCGTGAAATAACTGAAACTAAAGCTCCACTTGATTTAAAAGTAAGTAGAATCCTAAATCTAAGCCATGCCTATTGCACCGGTTTATCCTCCAGAGAATGCTCTCATGAGGACATTGGGAGGTCTCTTATTTGTCAGTCAGGGTGAAAGACAAATCGCCAAGGTGTCACTTAGAGAAATATATTCATGCTTCTCCAATGCCTTCTAAAAGTCCCCTGTCAGGAAAACTACACGTATTCTAGTCTTGTTCATTTTATCTCCTTAAACATCACATATCATTAATCATCTCAGCCTGTCAAGACAAAGAGCTGAAAAACACTTATACTCCAAAATCACTCAAATATCAAACAGGTCTCAAACACAAAAATGCACTCTGGCTACCAATTACTATTGAATTTTCAAGGTGCCAAGTTCTATTCCAGGCTCTTAGCTTCGCCCTCCCACCGTCAGGCTCAGAGGATGGCACATCACAGACCAAAAAAATAGCTGTGCTCACCCATGTGATGAACTTCACCCTACGGAATGAACAGCCTCTTTCCTGTGACATGGAGAGAAATGTGCCACCCACTCTAACCATGACTTCCTCCTCGGGAGATGCCCAACACTCCCCTGAATGCATTATTGGCTCTAACAGGAGCCCACGTTCTTCCTCCCCCTCAACCAAAGCTGCCTCCCTGATGGCCTGCCACACGTGAGACACTCTATGAGACAGCTTTTCCCATAACCAAACATCCAAGGCATTGCACGGCTAGCAAGGACAAAGTTAGGTGGATATGCCATTGAAAGGGTCTGGAAAGCCAGCACAGAACAATGGGTGTCTGCTGAGGGTGGGAACAAAAAGGAAAGACATGGTGTTGACTATAGATAATCTTATCCTACTGTATAACTTCTCCCTGAACCTGCAGCTCTGAGATCTGGGAGGGTGATGAGAATAGCAACAGGCATCTTTGGATGTGCACGTGGTACACATGGAAACCACTGCCTTTTATGTGCCTACTTCAGGGCTCTTCTAACCATCACTCCAAAACAATTTTGAGTTGTGTCACTATACAGCTTTTAGTACTCAACTCCCAAACTCAAACAGGTAATCTTCTTAGTTTATAACATTATACCTTTCTCATTTCTAAATATATTTTTCCCCAAATATCCAAGTGTTTCCTCATCTTCTTACCTTCGCTGATTTTGTTCGCTCTGCAGTAAAAGCCCTCCAACCATAACAGCTTAGCTAAATAGTGCCCATCATTTAAGACCCAACCCCTACCACATTTCCTCTGTGAAGATACTCCTTAAAGAGGAAGGATCGTCATCAAACCTGCACAGAATTCTCCTGTCATCTAAATTCTGGATGCAGATTGGCTGGACTAGCAGAACACAGGATATGCCCCATCTCAGTTCCAACAATAACCCACGGTAGGGCATTCAATACGTGCTAGTACAGATAGCTACTTCTGACCAATTCTGCAAGTAACGGTTTTCTAGAATCCTGATATCATACAGTGCCAAACAAAGTTACTTTAGCCTTGAACTAATCATAGCAAATAACTTCTGCCAAAGTTAAAATGAGACTGCTTCCTTATAATTGGGAATATATATCTTCTCTATGGTTGCTCTTCTTTCAGTTATATTGCTTTCCCTTCACTTTACATGCCAGTTCTGCTATTTTCTCTTTCATTAGCATACTACCAGATCTTTCAAATGAAAGTGTGAAAGTAGACAATTTTCCATATTTTTCCTTAAAAAAATCACTTCAGATTTATACGTAGTTATTAAATGAAAATAATCAAATACTATTTCCATAATATAATATTTTTTGGATAGCAAGATAATTACTTTTTAAATGTTTCTGATTTGGTTCAGCTCTAAGGAATTAGGTGTTTCCTATCTATAATCTATTACATGACTAATGTGTATAGTGTTCACCTTCAAGAGCATCCAAAATGAGGAATTCAGTATGTTAGCTCATTATTCATATTCCCACTAGCCAGGGAGATTGGCCTTTTACTTTTCACAATTTTTCCAAGTGTTTGATTCCTACTACTATACTTCTTAATGGTTATGTGTTTTCATTGACAATAGTAGGAAAGAAATAGTAGGAGGAAAGAAATAAGCAAAATGCTAAAGCTTTAAAGATAAAAATGACACTATAAAAATGTACACTATATTAAGAATAAGAAACTCATGATATTCAACCTTTTCTAAAGGAAAGAATAGCATATTCATGAATTTATGTACATCCAGAGTAAAGTTTATAAAAGATTTAAACACTGTCTTCATATAATAGACCCAGATTTTAAAGAACTTTTGTTTTACTCACAACATCCTTCATTATGATGGATCATGTAAATGTTGCCATTTAAATACAGCAGATGAATTTCTTACATTTTAGATACTGAATAATATTAGTTCTAATGAGGAGGATGAGGATTTACATTAATTGGACACTGACGGGAACTTGTCAGTTACTTTTAACATATCTCATTGCATAACCATCTGCAATGAATATTTCACTCTATATTTTACAGATTTAAAAACTGAGGATCAGAGTGACATTCCTAAGTGGCTGAACTAAAGTGTGTGTTTAGTCTGACCCCAAAGGCGATGATCTTTTCACTATACCATGTTGGCCTACCTCAATTGAGCCTTTATTATCAATAAGCCAGTGAGGACAGATATAATGTGCTACCTAGGAGGAGACAAGGAGAAGCTAAGAGGAGATAATCCATGTCTTTCCCAAATATTTAGTCCACAAAAACCCTGGGAGATTTCAACCCAATTATGAGACCATAAATTAAAACTTACAAATTATCTAGTTTCATGAGATTACAAAGTCACAAAATGACTTATAATACTTCTTCATCTAACCATACATTACATGATGAACTGTAGAGTATTTTCCAGAACAAGGCTCCACTCAAAGCAACTGCTATTAAAACCTCTAAAAATAAAATAAAATAAGTCTCTATTGATGGTGATATAGGGCCATCTTCCTTGTGAAGGTAAACCAAACACTAAAGTTTAGAGGTGTCATTTCTTTACTGTGCATACCTGTTCTTTTACCTAACATCAGTAGACAGGGAAGATACAGAGAATAAAGGGGCATGATCCCAGAATAAATAACACATTCATCAGCACAATCAGACACCTGTTACAATATAGCTTTTCCTAATTCAATATCTGTCTCCAGTCTCTGGAGTAGTTGCCAAGAACTAGGCCTCATATAATACACTAGATATCTGGAGTGGACTCAGATAGTTCTGGCCTTCCAAGATCCCACAGTCCAATAAGAGAGATAGATCAATTACACACATCACTTCAATTGCAGATAAAGCAATACACATCATAGAGATGTATAAGTGTTCAAAGGTAGCAATGACCCCCTGGTCACCATTGGGGATAGGCCAAGTGGTGACTATGTCAACAGGTGGAGGTGGGGCCCAGCCAAGGAAGAAAAGGGCTGGTGTCTTCCAGATCTGGCATTTGGCTTCCTGGGCTGCCAGTTGCAATAAGCCTGCAATGCAGTTGATTAATGCCACACTGTGCAGGGCCTAGAACATGGCAGCAAGGATTCTGTATCAAACTGATGACCTTTGAAAGAGTGGTTTCTGTAGAAAGGAAAGGTCTAAAATTAAACTAGAAAGTGTGATTTGCATTTATAAAGCCAATGACCAAGCCTCCAACTCTTTCCTTTTCTCTTGTCAACTGCTGCCAACATCTGAAGTTTCATGCAACACCCTGAAAGTCATTTACTTATGCCTCACCCCCCTTGGAAGATTTAATTAGTGATATATTCAAAGTAGAATAAACAGAGCAATAAAGAAAAAAATTAAAGTAGTGTCAGGAAGTGTCAGTAGCAGGAGATTGGCCAAGGGAAGAAATCAACGGATCTTGAGGATGGGAAGGAAAAGTCTGTACACCCAGCCATTCCTGTCCACCGCCACCCTTCATACTTCCCTGCAGAAAATGAGAGTCAACCAGTTAGGAAAAAGAAGGCTCTAGGCTTGTTAGAAAGTCACAGCCAGTGAGCAAGCACACTAGTTAAGTGCATCAGTTTGAAATCAGACAGGTGAATATCTACTTACTAGCTGTGTGGACCTCAGCAGTCACAACCTCTCTGATCCTTGCTTTTTTTGCCTATAAAATAGGGATACAAGCAGTACCAGCCTTACAGAGTTGTTGGAGAGAAGAAATGAGATAAAAGAAAAAGAGCCTGGCCCAGTGAGCCCTATGGTGGACTTCTATTATTAGCTGGAACTTTAGATGAAAACAGAGGTCAGCTACCCAACCCTCTACTGCATTCAGATAATGGAAGATACAAACCCTCCCAACCCCAGTGTGTGCATGCATGCATGTGTGTGTAGAGGTAGAAAAATTCCATTCTCAATCTGATTGTTTTCTTATAAGAAAAAAATTGTTTTCTTATAAGGTGCTCATGGCTCCGGAGCCATGAGCACCTTAATGCCATTCTGGGGAAGAGTTCTAAATCAAACAAAGAAGAAAAGAAAGAAAAAGAAAGAAAGAAAAGAAAAGAAGAAAGAGAAAGAAAGAAAGAAGAGAAAAAAGGAAAGTAGAAAAAAATTAAGAATTTATTCTTGTGGAAATCTGGCATCCAAAGCTCAGGACTAAAAAAAACGCTAAGTTGACAGAAGTAGGATTCTTAGGATGTGAAAAGAATATGCACTCTTCTCTGCTAGACACTATGCTCAGTACCCTGGTTTAACTGTTAAGGACCTCTACATTTACAACCAATATGTGCTTTGACCACACACACACACACACACACACACACACACACACATGCCCATACCCAGCTCACAACTGTCCATTGTATTACTTTCAAAGTGTTACTTTGTGTTTCAATATATTACTCTGTGTTTCAGTGTAACACTTTGTAGTTCAATGTATCACTTTTTGCCATTACTTTCAATGGCAAAAACCTCAATTACTTTTGCACCAACCTAATATTATTTGGAACACCAGATGTCATGGGTCTCCAGAATTCACCAAGTGAGGCTAGAGAGCACTAGCAAGACCGAATGTGCAGGAGGAGTGCAGAGAGACCAGCAGTCACAGGAGCAGCGGTATCATGGTGTCAAGGCTGCATAGGAGGATCAGGGCTGGGCAATTCACCTTTGGAAGTGGAGAAACAACTCTGTTTAGAGCAAACCAGGACTATGGGTCTAGAACCCATTCCTATAGATGCAGGCCTGAGGGGCTTCGTATAAGGCCACATTTAACTCAGAGGTTCCCAAACACCTCTGGCCAAGACTTGAGGAGCTCAGTACCTAGAGTATGAATCTCACTGTGCCTTGGCTTTTTTTGTCAAGTACCCAGGGCTAAAGCACTCTAGAAAATGTTAATGACCCAAGAATGACTACCCATGAACATTCAAAAATGCTACTTGAGGCTACTCATAGAAATAGTTTTACTCAAAGAACTAAAATGCAAATGGTCATTAAAAAGTATTCCTCCAAAGAGCCTAGTGTTTGACTGAATGCTATATTTTTCAAGAAATTTTATCTGTGTGTAGAGAGAGCTTTGGTCTTGTTTACATAACACATTCAAACATATTGACAAATTAACTGTCATCTGCCAAGCCAAAGTCCAAGAACTTCCTCAGGGAAGAAGTTGGGCACAATTAGCAGCTTAACAAAACACAGCTGCAACCCGGAAAGTACCTTAGTTCTAATCCCCTTAAGCTTTCAACAGAGAAAAAAAAAAAAGAATGCAACTAAAAACATCCCAAGGATCCCTAATATTGAGGTCACAATATTAAAGGGAAGTTTCAAACAGGCCCTGGAAACACCTGCCATATCAGAGAAATACTGACAGCCCACATCCCCATTCAACACACAGCAACTTTGCTCTTCTCCAGAACCTTAGCCTGTGGTTTGAATTCATGATTTACTTAGTTAACATTCCTAATATACCCTTTCCCACACAAGGTAAATATATCAATGCAGTCTATCCATAAGAAGAAACTATTGATTATTACATTTTTATTATGGAAAAGCAGACTTGATGAATTGTACCACTTGGATTTAATTACTTTGGTCAGAAGTCCAATGACTTCAAGGATAAAGCTGGAAGAGACATCTATAGCGAATAAACGGAAAATCTCTAGCAGCTCTGACTTTCTCTAGTAGGGTATGACCTCAATTCAGCTGGAGTCAGATTTTACCTTCAGTGCTGTTTTTATGAGTCTGTTTGAGGAACGAAGAATCAATTACTAAAAGATCTTAAACTTGGAATGGAAAATCACAACTTAACATAGCGATTTTGGCTTTTATATACTGAAGCCTGTTAAAGCTAAAAGAGTGCTTTGAAATTATCTCATCCAGATCTTTCATATTACAGATGAAGAAGGTGGGATCCAAGGAGCATTGATGACTTGCCCAAGGTCACGTCTTTCCTTAGAGATGCTCTTCCTAGTACACAACAGGGACTTCAGATGGAAATTTGCTAAGTAAAATGCCATTCCCAGGGCACCCCTTTACTATTGGCACTAAATGACCACAGGCTCTGACCTATTGGCTTCACCTTTTTCTATTAAAGAGATACTATGCTCATATCCTGGTTTAACTGTTTAGGACTTTTGCATTACAACCAACTTGTAAAGCGGTGGTTACAATCTTGGTAAAACAGTGGGTTCGAATTTCAGTGGCATTGTTCCCATAGAAGTGGTGGGTTGGTGCCAACACAACTCATAGAAGTATATTTAAATTACGATAAAACTGCAATACTGTTTACTATATTACAGAAAATATAGTAAAAAGCAATATTTTCTCAATTCTTATGATTAATAATTCAGAGCAAACAGAAAAGCAATCTATTCCAAAGTAAAGTTTCAGATTTCCATTATCTTGAATGTTGATAGTTAAAGAAAAGCAGTTTTAATAAGTATTCATTTAACGAGAATATCCTGGTTTCCATCAGATTGACAGCCTGCCACCAAGAAGCCACAGAAGCCTGCAGGAGTTGGGGGAATGACAAGAAAACAGAATGAGAAGCCTAGAGATATGCCCTAAACACCAAAGAAGTCGAGGTGACTTCTAATCCTGGAAAATGAAGAAAGGAATATCTTCCCAGAAAGGAGACAGAAACATGTTGAGGTTATTCTGATGAGAACTGGAACACTCTCGGGGACTAATTATTTCTCATTTCACTTGAGAATGCATAGCTTCCCTTTTTGCTTAATACAGATATTTCACTAGCATTGCTCATGATCCTCCGTCATGACAAAGTTTGTACTTAGCTATGAATGAAAGGGGGAGGAAGGAGCAAAAGAAGAAAAAGTAACTGAGGAAGAACTAAAAAGAAGGCAGGATCACCCAGCTCAGATCCCATGTATTTGTCATCTCTGCAGGGACCCAGGTCTTTCATTAATTTATTGCTTAATCTTCCTGAGCACAGTGTGCAGCATATATTAGTATTCAGCAAACGTTTATTTGCTTAAGTCACAAGATTCCACAGTAAGATACTACTCCACACCCACAAGGATGGCCATAATGAAAAAGACAGATAATAACAAGTGTAAGTATAAGGGGATATGGAAAATGTGGGACCCTCATACACAGCTGGTGGGAATGTAAAGTGGTGTAGACTCTTTGGAAAATAGTTTTGTCACTTCCTCAAAATGTTAAACACAGAGTTACCAGATGACCCACTGATTTCACTCCTATGTATATACCCCCAAAAAATAAAAATAGAAATGTGTACCTCAATGCTCTTAGTAGCATTATTTAAAATAGTCAAAAAGTGGAAACAACCCAAATGTCCATTAACTAATGAATGGATAACTAAAATTTGGTTTATCCATACAACATAATATGACTAGATTATTGAAAAGAATGAAGTGCTGATACATGCTACCACTTAAATGAACCTTGAAAATGATAAGTCAAAGAAGCAAATTACAAAAGATCACATATGATATGATTTCATTTATATGAAATATCCAGAATAGGAAAATCTTTAGAGACAGAATGTAGATTAATATTTGCCTAGAGCTGGGGTTTGAGGGAAATGGAAAATGATTGCTAATGAGTACAGGGTTTCTTTGGGGGATAAATGAAATGCTCTAAACTTAATCATGGTGATAGTTATATGTCTCTGTGACTATACTATAAACCATCAAACTCTACAATTTAAATGGTAAACCATATGGTATGTGAATTATATTTCAATAAACTTTTTAAAAAGTCACAAGGTTACTATACCTATGAAATTCCTTTATCTATTTATTCAACAAATATTTTAAGTCCCTATTCTGTGCCAAGTACATTAGAGGCCTATACAAAATGATAAACACAACAAAATTCCTGCCTGCTTTCAAGGCATTTATACTTTAGGGATATGGGGTACAGACAATAAGTAAAAACTCAAGGAATTAGATAAACACAGTGACTTTCACACAAACCCTTTGATATGCCACCATCTCCCAAATTCAAGTAAAGTGACTGCCAAAGACTTAAAAGTTCTGAAAAGAAGGGACAAAGAGAACAAAACAGAAAATAACCCCAGATAAGGCATGGCAACAAAAATTTTAACTATGGAAGACTGATGGACAAATGGCTGATTTAGAAGAGCTGAGAAATATGAAACCCAATTGCTTACAGTGTGAAAAATAAGAAGAAGCAAGTTTCAAAGCCCCAGAAAGTCTTGGGATGGAAGCACAGGGCATCTCTGAAGGTTAAGCTTCAGGGGATACTGATAACAGGAGCTGGTTTGAAAGTTGAGGGGAGCAGTAAGACAGCTATCTCTAGATTCCACTCCCCAGGCTTCCACCTCTCCTCCTCTGGCCAGAAAACAGGGGTTTACATTCCACAGAGGTTGATGCAGAGAGAGTTTGAACTCAGGGACAAAATCTGGAACAGGGCAGAGGCACTATATTGAAAATGGTGTTGAGTAAAAGCATGCATACTGAACAGTGAGGTCCCAGTCCCTTCCTCTCATCAGCACCCAGGACCTTGGTAGTTGGCCTCAAACATCCCAGGCAAAGGCTGGATGATTCCTTTCTGAGGAAAATGGTTCCTCCAATAGAAAAGAATGACAGATGCTGTCATTAGTTGAGTGTTCCAATAAAATTACAGGTAATCTACCAGTTAGCAAACTCTGCCCGCACAAGCATAACTGCCAATTTGACTTTTAGTGCCTCACGCATAAAGTAATGATACAGAAATCTTAGACATAAATAGACACTCAATGATCTTAAGATACTTAAGTAAATTGTCTATCATAAAAGACAGAAATCAAACAAGAAACAGGGAAAAAAAACTGTAAGAAGTTTAAATAATTCAGGGAACAGAAAAAAACTAAAAAAAAAATCCATAATGAATAGCTTCAGAGAAATAAGAGAAGATATTGCATCCATTAATAAAACAAATCACTACAGAAAAACATTCAAGGAATAAGAAAGTGTTATTTAGAAATTACATATATGAAAGCTAAAGTGTTAAAATATCAAGGATTTGAAGACAACATTAGGAAACTTTCTCCCTGAAAGAAAAACAAAATATGAAGAGATGGAAAATACCTGATAAAAGATAGAGATATTAGTGAATCAATCCAGGACTAACAGCAGTTGTAGACAGAGCAGAGAAAATGGCAGAAGGAAAAGTATCTGATAAATAAGTTACATAAAAGATATTCTAAGAACTGAACAACCTAAATTACCAGATTGAAAAGGTCCAGCAAATGTGTTGTGCAATTAGTAGAAAAGACTTCCATTAAGGCACATACGATGAAGTTTCAGAACATAAGGGAAGAAGAGGAGTAGCTTATAAAAGGTCAGGAATCCAGATGGCAGAATTTCAACAGCCATACTGGAACTCAGTAACTTCAAAGTTCTGAGGGGCAGTACATCCAATGTAGAATTTTATAACCAACTAAAATATCAAGAATGAAGGTAGATTACAGACATGTAACATCACAAGATAAATAATAAATCGTGCCTTTCATACACTGTTCTTAAGAAGATATTAAAAGATGTGCTTCACCGAAATGAAGACATAAACAATAAAGATGGCAATGGAATTTAGAAAACAAAAATTCCAACATAGGAAAGAAGTAAAGGAAATGTCCAGAAAGATAGGAAAGGCAGTCCCAGCACCACAGCTGACCCACAACACAAACTGGGCAGGAAAAGAGAAGACTCCAGCATGGAGAGTTCCAAGCTGGGGAAAGACAAAATGAGTTAAGAGAGTACCTGATGTATTTGCCTATTCTGGGAGGACATTTGTACATTTTACTTTTTTATTTCCCAGACATTTAGAGGCTAAATTAGGGGATAAATCAAAATTTTTTTAAAAACCAAAGCTCATGGTTTTATAAGAAAGGAAATCCGGTCTTCACATTTTGAAGATCAGTTATGAAACAATATTTACAAAATCATCATGTAAACACTGACTACTGATTTAAACAAAAATTTTCATTCAACTACACTGGAAGGATAGTGACAGATAAGATGTGGGATGGGGGAAATAGTGGAAAGCTAAACCTTTGTCTTCCATAATAGGACCCCAATAGAATATGTCTAAAACTGAAAAAATTCAGAAGCAAAAAAAAGATTACATTAATTAGAATTTTGGAAGAAAATACAAGAAATCTAAGTATATGCCTCCAAGGAAAATGTATAAGGAAGAGTGGAGGAGAGGATTACCATTTTTTGACCTAGATCTTGTACTAGTATTCAGCTTTTTTAACTATGTGTGCATACTTACTAAAAATAAAAATCAAGTAAATGAAAAAAACAAAAGACAAAAGTTTCAAATTGGAGTGTAGAAAAGGAAATAAACAAGATGATCTGAAGGTAAGTAAGTAGGAATGAATAATCCTCTGTTAAATAAGATGGTCAAGGAAGAACCCCCGAAGGGGTAATGTTTGAGCCGAGACAGGAAAGATGAAAGGATTCAACCATGACACAGCCTGGGGAAAGAGTTCCAGGAAGCTGAGTGTTTGAGAACTGAAAGGAGCCCAGCACAGCCGGAGCTTAGAGCGGAGGGGCAAGTGGTAAGGAATGAAGAGGAAGATGTAGGCAGAAGCCATAGCATAGAGGAGCTCAGTAGCCAAGGGGAGCAGTTTCTATTTTATTAAAAATGTGTTGGGAAAATTAAAAGTTTTCAAGCAAGTGGAGTGAATTGAATTAAAATGGAGACAATTGCTCTGGCTGCTCTGCATAGAATGGAAAATGGAGCAAGAGAGTTGAGGTTGGTAGAATAATTAGATGCTATTACCCTAATTCTAACAGGTGAAGATGCCACTTGGACAGTGAAGACAAAAAAAATGGGGTTAGATTTAAGATATGTTTTGAAAGTAGAACCAATGGGACTTGCTGAATGATTGACTGTAGGGCATGGAGACAGAGAAAAGTAAAAAATGACCATTAGCTATTTTAGTGGAGCACTTAGGTGGAAGATACGGTGGGGTGGAGGACAAAAGATTTAGGGATGGGGGCAAGACATTAGGAATAAAGTATTCCATTTTGGATGGGTTAAGTCCAATATGCCTGTAAGATATCTAAGTGTCCAGGATGGGTACCAAGCAAATACTCTTTATATAAGTTTGGAATGGAGATACAGATCTTGGAGTCATCAGCACATATATGGTGTTTAAAGCCACAAAACTAGAAGAAGAAGACCAAGATCCAAGCCCTGAAGCATTAAGAGGTGAACCACAGGTCTTTTACTGGACACTGGATAACAGAGGCTTGCTCACAGTAAGCAATTATTTACTCAATAGAATTGACTAAGACATATTAGACCCAACACTTAAAATAAATTCATAGCTGTCCAAAGCTACTCAAGGAATTTGAGAACAGAAGACTCTGGGATGAGATATAAAGGGGTAGTCAGCAAGGAAATGGCCATTTGCCTAAGAATGTAGAAGATATTTAAACATTAGATTTTCACGGAGAATTCCTGTGAAAGAGAATGAAAATAGAACATTATTCTTTAACTGATATTTTATTATACAGAAAGGAAAACTGCAATGCTATGTGGTCTTTGGAAATTATTTAATCTTTTTAATCCTTGAGTTCCTCATCTACAAATGGGAATGATAACAATATTTACCTGAGTTCATAAGGAATCGAAGTACATGTAATGGGTTTAACCGAATAGCTGGCCCACAGTCAGCACCAGTAAATATTGCCTACCACAATAATTATTATCATCATTATCATTTCTCATGGACAAAGCAAAATGCTTTATGGGCATCTGAAAATATTTATTCTTAATTTATTGGACAAATATATCAATTGTATGAAAATTGATCATTGGATCCTTCTAGTCCTGTATAGCCCACTTCTTTCTAATTTATTTAATCTGTTAACTTCTGAACAAGATGTATTGAAGTGTTCTAATATGAATCTTCTCATATTTCTAATGGCAAATAGCTTTTGTTATTAGAAATATTTGCTAATACTTCTCTTGGACTTTAATTTTGCTTGTGAAATACGTTATTCTATAAAAGTTTTAAATCATTCCTTCAGGCTTCTACTCTCCATGCCATGCTACAAAAGGCCTTCTTCATTCAATATAAGAAAAGTATTCTCCTTCTTACTAGCATCTTTCCCTATTTATATATGTATCTGTGACACAGCAGGTGAGCTAAAGATTTGAACAGACAGCAAAGACAATAAGTTGGAGCAATTATAGAATTCACCTCATTCGGGGTGGGTGCAGTGGCTCAAATCTGTAATCCCAACACTGGGAGGCCAAGGCAGGAGGATTGCTTGAGACCAAGAGTTCAAAACTAGCCTGGGCAACAGAGCAAGACCATCTCTACAAAAAAAATAATAACTCCGCATGACGGAGAGCACCTGTGGTCCTAGATACGTGGGAGGCTGAGGCAGGAGGATTGCTTGAGCTCAGG
This sequence comes from Cacajao melanocephalus, assembly GCA_963573385.1. Classification (NCBI taxonomy): domain Eukaryota; kingdom Metazoa; phylum Chordata; class Mammalia; order Primates; family Pitheciidae; genus Cacajao; species Cacajao melanocephalus. Next base: position 20,882 of record CAUYLG010011101.1, on the reverse strand, counting down.
AGTTTGAGGCTACAGTGAGCCATCATTGCTACCACTGCACTTCAGCCTACGCAACAGAGTGAGACCATACCTCAAACAACCAAAAAAAAAAAAAAGAATTCACTTCATCTGTTCTCTCTCTTTCTGGGAACCCACAGCTTGGCTGCCTGAGGTCCAGAGTCTTGAAAACTGTCCCACATGTTTCTAACACATTTAATATAAATGAGAATATGCCAAATATATTTTATAAAGTAATTTCATTTTTATACAAAATACTCATGCATAAATACATTCATACTAATAAATGTGCACATATATTTCTAAGTGCATCGAAAATAAACTGGAATGATATACACTAAATTATTAACACTCCTCTTGAGCGAAGGAATAAAAGTGAAGCAGGGATCACTTTTTATTTTACTTCATATATCCCTTCAACGTGTTAATTTTCTATAGTGTTCATATATTACCTTTATAAGTTATTGCAAAAATAACAAAAGTGTTGATAACAATGTCTTGAATCATTTTCCTTGACAACCCCTCTTCAACATGAGCTGTGTTGAAGCAAAGGTGTTTGTCCGTGACTGACTGGCTCACAGGTCAGTTCAAATGACAGTGTTTCCTTCACATTATGATATTTTATTAAGGCTTTCTTGACTTTATCTGTCTTCCATGTTTTGAAAAGCTCATCGTTTAATTATTTTTATATATTTTTTATATGAGAATGAGGACAATTTAAATCAACAAATATGTGCTTTTAAATTCAGTTCGAGGAAAATAACTCGATCAACCATAATTTGAAATGTAGCTATGGATATTATCATCTCCATTGAAACTTTCTTGCTGGTAAGAGCTGTTTTATCTCCAGAGAAAATTGAGAGGCTGTCAAGAAATTCCACTACATGGTACAACCCATCTCTACCATCTCTAAACGTCTGATTCCTTGTTTTGAATACTGTATTTAAATTTGATGGCAGGTTTTGCATTGTAAATTGAGGGAAAAAATTCTTGTGCAACAAAACGTCAATCTTATTTCCAGAGCTGAGCCCAAAATGTGAATTCCACTATGTATTTTGAATGCCCTTTGAATAAAAAAGTTTAGCAAAAGCAGTTGGTCTAAATGTAAAGAAATGCTTCTTAATGTGTCTCCAGGTGGGATGTTAATCCCTCAAGTATTTTGAACCTACGGCAGGTCACCACATGAAATAAAATATACCAAGCTTTTTCTTTCTATAGTCAGAGAGGTGGCATGGATGCTCTCTGGAGGGCCCATTAAACTTTAGATTTTATTTAAATCTATCACGTATTTTGTATTCACACACACACACACACACACACACACTTATACACATACACATATTTACCCCTGTGTTACTCAGGATTCTCCAGAGAAACAAACCAGTGGGACATATAGAGATATATATGAGAATATTTGCTATAGGAATTGGCTCACATGGTGATGGAGGACAAGAAGTCCCAAGATATGCCACCTGCAAGCTGAAGGACCATGAAGCCAGTGATGTAATTCAGTCCCATGTCTGCAGGCTGAGAATAAGGGGAATTATGTGTAAGTCCTGATCTGAGTCCAAAGGCTCAAGAACCCAGAACACTGCTGTCCAAGAGTAGGAGAAGATGGATGTCCCAGCTCAAGCAGAACGAGAAATTGCTCTTTCTCTGCCTTTTTGCTCTATGTGGGCCCTAGAGAGACTGGGTGATACCCACCCACACTGGGGAGGGCCACCTGAGTCACTCAGTCCACCAACACAAATGCTAATCTCTTCTAGAAACACCTTTACAAACATACCGAGAAATAATGTTTTACTAGCTGTGTGGACATCCTTTAGCCCTATCAAGTTGACACATAAGATTAACCATTATAATTCCTGACTTTTAACCTTCACACTACTGTAAGAAGTCCTAGCCAGGGCAATCAATCAAAAGAAATAAATAAAAAGCACCCAAATAGAAAGAGAGGAAGTAAAACTATCTCTCTTCATAGAAAATATGATACTATTCCTAGAAAACTCCATAGTCCCTGCCCAAAGGCTCCTAGATCTAATAAAGAACTTCAAAGTTTCAAGATACAAAATCAACGTAAAAAATAAGTAGCATTTCTATACACCAACAACGTCCAAGCTGAGAGCCAAATAAAGAATGTAATCTCATTCATGATAGCTAGAGAAAGAATAAAATACCTAGGAATATGGCTAACTAGGAAGGTGAAACATTTCTACAATCAGAATTAGAAAACACTGTGGAAAGAAATCAGAGACAACATATATAAATGGAAAGTCATTCCATGCTCATGGATAGGAAGACTCAATATTGTTAAAATGGCCATATTGCCCAAAACAATTTACAGATTCAGTGCTATTTCTATCAAACTACCAATGACATTTTTCACAGAATCAGAAAAAAACTATTCCAAAATTCATTTGGAACCAAAAAAGACGCTGAATAGCCAAAGCAATTCTAAGCATAAAGAACAAAGCTGGAGGCATGACACTATCTGACTCCAAACTATACTACAAGGCTACAGTAACTAAAACAGCATGGTACTGATACAAAAACATACATAGACCAATAGAACAGGTTAGAGAACCTGGAAGTAAAGCCACACACCTAAAACCATCTCATCTTTGATAAATCCAACATAAACAAGCAACAGGGAAAGGACTCCCTATTCAATAAATGCTGCTAGAATAACTAGCTAGCCATATCCAGAAGGTCAGAACTGGACCCCTATCTTTCATCATTTACAAAAATCACCACAAGATGGATTAAAGACTTAAATGTAAAACCTAAAACTATGAAGACTCCAGAAGAAAATCTAGGAAATACCATTCTAGTCATCAGCCCAGGCAGAGATTCTATGATGAAGACTCCAAAAGCAATTGAAACAACAACCAAAAATTGACAAGTGGGACCTAATTAAAATAAAGAGCTTCTGTATAGCAAAAGAAACTATAGACATAGTAAACAGACAACCTGCAGAATGGCAGAAAATACTTGCCAACTATGCATCCAACAAAGGTCTCATATCCAGAATCTACAAGAAACTCAAACAAATCAAGCAAAAAACAAACAACCCCATTAAAAAAAAATGGGGAAAGGGCATGAACAGACACTTCTCAAAAGAAGACACACACATGACCAACAAACATATGAAAAACTGTTCACTATCACTAATCATTAAGAAAATGCAAATCTAAATCACAATGAGATACTAACTCACACCAGCCAGAATGGCTATTACTAAAAAGTCATAAAATTGCAGATGCTGGCCACCTTGGAGAGAAAAGGGAATACTTATACACTGCTGGTGGGAATATAAAGTAGTTCAGCCAATGTGGAAAGCAGTCTGGAGATTTCTCAAAGAATTCAAAATAGAATTACCATTTTACCCAGCAATTCCATTACTGGAGATATACCCAAAGGACTATAAATCACTCTACCGTAAAGACACTTGCACATACATATTCATCATAGCACTATTCACAGTAGCAAAGACATGGAGTCAACCTAGATGCCCATCAATGGTGGGCTGGATAAAGAAAGTCACCAGGTCAGGAAATAAGAACATTGAAACCCCGTCTCTACTAAAAATATAAAAATTAGCTGGGCATGGTGGCACGTGCTTATAATCCCAGCTACTCAGGAGGCTGAGGCAGGAGAATCGCTTGAACCAGAGAGTCAGAGGTTACAGTGAGCCAAGATCGTGCCACTGCACTCCAGCCTGACAACAGAGCGAGACTCTGTCTAAAAAAAAAGAAAGTGCATATACACCGTGGAATACTATGCAGCCATAAGAAAAATATGAGATCACAACCTTTGCAGCAACATGGATGGAGATAGAGGCCATAGTCCTTAGCAAACCAACATAGGGACAGAAAACCAAACGCCACGTTTTCACTCTTAAGTGGGAGCTAAATATTGAGTACACATAGACACAAAGAAGGAAACAATAGACACTGGGGCCTACTTGAGGGTGGAGGGTGGGAGGATGGTGAGGACTGAAAAACTCCCTATCAGGTATTATGCCGATTACCCGAGTGACAAAAGAATCTGTACCTCAAACCCCCACAACATACAATTTACCCACGCAACAAACCTGCACACGTACCCTTTGAACCTAAAAGTCGGAAACAACAACAAAACTACCATAGATTTTGAGTAGATGCTAAATTTTCAAAAGTACCAGAGCTTTAGCCATCAGGATTGTAGGAGAAAATATAATTTTTTAATACTGAGACTCAATTGACTAACTTTTGTAAAAACAGAACACTGCCCAGAACCTGGTAGAAGCCAGGGATGACCGTCAAAATATTTTACCACCAATATGGCAGAGTCAACTACCAATCAAAACACACACCAGCTATGAAACTTTAGTAGGATTATACCAGAGCATACTGGCTAAATTGTTATTAATAAAAGTTCAATAAATGTTTGGAATTTTTTGTTTGCCTTTATTCACCAAGTTTGTCAAAGTAAAATTAATATGTATAAGACATTATAATAATATGCTTTTTAATTGAGTTACAGATTGGTGCAAAAGTAATTGCAGCTTGGGCCATTAAAAGTAACACAATAAACATTTAATTGCATTTGTATCTTATTCACTAATCTCATTGATACTGGAAGACTGCAGAAAGCTACCTCCCAAAAACTTGAAAATAAGAGAAATAAGATCCCCCTCTGAGAATTACACTATGAAAACAACTTTTGCTGGAAGAAATTATCTGTAATAGTAGCTGGAGAACTTCCTCAAATTAAGTAATTGGAGGATAACTCGAAACAAAGTTTATTATTATGTTAAAGCTGTGGAATATCTAAAGTCCAGAAAAAGAGAGAAATAGAGAAAAAACTTCACATTCAGAACTGCCCCAGAAGAAAAAAAAAAAATGATGCTGACCTGGACTGGGGAGCCCAGGCCAGCACATTGGCATACAGGAGTACACTGGCCCACATAACAGCTGCCTCTAGAGGTGGGGAGGCCCTGGAGCAATATCGCCAAGAGATGTTACCCTGAGATTAACTACATTTCTTTCATTTCTATCTGCTTATTGATTTGGTACCCAAAAAAGAGGCGGGGATGGGGGGTGGGGGGTTAGAGGGGAATGATTCTGCTCAGATGGACCTAATCATACAGCTCACTCTGGCTCCTGTGAAGTTCCTTCTCATTGTAAATTAGTAAATTGACATTCTGGTGCCCCAATCAGCCCCAAGTACATCCTAATTAATAAAAGTCAGACACTCAGGGCCTGATGACCTTCCAGTACTGATTAGAAAGGAAGGTGGTAGAGCTTAGTGCTGAAGACTGTAAGGTTTTAAGCCACATAGAGCTAGATTGAAATGCCAGTTCTGCCTTTCTCTACACCTATGATTTTAACTTCCTTTAGTCTTGTTTTACACATTGATAAAATATATATACTAGTTCTTCCTATAGAGGGTGATTAATGGATTAAAAGTGCTAAAGTTCGTAAACTGCTGTCATCATTAAGGGAGTCTCTGGGCTTTCAGAGCAGGAAGACACATCCCTGTAACCAGACCCAACACACTCCCCTATGCATCCTCACCCACGCAATACGTTTAGCTGTCATCTGCAAATGCCTAAAAATGCACTAAATTATGTTTACATGGTGTCTCTTTTGATGGGCTCTGAGCTCATATTCATCTTTTTATCCTCAGTGTCTCCCTCACAATAGGTTTATTTCTCCTAAATTGTTTTAAAACCAGAGAAAACAATCACAGTGCATACACAATGAAGCTACAGCACATCTGTAGAGCTTTTTCTACACATTTAATAACATTTGTTACTCTGCGGCACAGTGATAATTTAGAAATGGAGGGGTGTACACAATGACTGATAGCCATATTATTAGCATTTGCTTAATTTGATTCTCATAGAAACCTGTGCTGTCTCTTCATTATTGACCCTTTATTTCTAGATTTTTTTTAAAAAATGATGTCATAAAAGTTAAGTTGATTACAAAGAAATGCAGTCAGATATGAAACAAAAGTTCTGAGGTGCTTCCCATGTGCTTTTGACATCACACCACTATCCACAACATGCATACACACACACACACACACACACACACAACACACACACACACACAAACCAACTGGCTAGTAAGAATCTAAAGTTGCCAAAACAAACATCTGTCAGGAGAGATCAGTTGGCAAGAAAGAAAGATAAGCAGATTTTTAACAAAGCAAGAAAACACATTGAGTCCATATCTTATAAATATTAAGAGCCTATATTAGGTCAAGGCAGCTGCTAAGGAAACACTTCCTTATTCCTGATTATTCTGTCTATTGGAAGGGAGCTGAGTACTGTAACTCTTTGACTCTCTGTGCCCCTGTACTCACTTCACCTCTGGAGAGCTGAAGGGACGGATCTGATTGGTAAATGGGGGGAGATTTAACAAGGCATGCTCTGCTCTGCTTCCTCATGGGAACCAAGCGTTTTGAAGGATGCAGTATTCTCTACCACCTTCCCTCAAGTATTGAGTCTTCCAGGTCCATGGCTGCCACGACAGCAAGGACCAGTCTATCCAATTTGTACGTTCAGTCTTTAACTCTCTTTGGTTCTCACAATAAGCCGTATTTTCTAACCTTGCCCTTACTGGTAATTAAGGTGATCATCTGGCCTCCATCTGCCATTCCTTGGTTTATCTTAACTTATCGGAAACTCAAGCAGGAAAAAGGAATATTATTTATTGAACTCAAACACTCCTAAGCATAAATTCTGATATTAGCAGTGTCACCTTGGACGAGTTGGTTATCCACCTGGTAACATGGGACAAATTAACCTCTCTGGGCCTCAGTGTCAATATCTATAGAGTATACAAAACACCCCTCAGGTTAAGCATGAGCATGAAACAAGATTTTAAATAGGTAGATTTATATATTGCTATGGTATACCTCTCTGTCTCCACCCAAATATCACCTAGAATTGTAGTTCCCACAATCCCCATGTGTCATGGGAGGGACCCGGTGGGAGGTAATTTAATCATGCAGGTGGTTACCTCATGCTGCTCTCATGATAGTGAGCAAGTTATCACAAGATCTAATGGTTTTATAAGGTGCTTCCCCATTTTGCTCAGCACTTCCCCTTCCTGCCACCCTGAGAAGGATGTGTTTGCTTTACCATCTGTCATGATTGTAAATTTCCTGAGCCTGCTTCAACCATACTGAGCTGCGAGTCAGTTAAACCTCTTTCCTTTATAAATTACCCAAATTACCCAGTCTTGGGCAGTTCTATATAGCAGTGTGCGAACAGACTAATACAATATTATATATTGTATATTATATATTTTATATACTATATTTTGTGTGTGTGTGTCGAGATATATGTGTGTGTGTGTGTGTGTGTGTGTGTGTGTGTATCTCTCTCAAAGGTTCTGAAACTCTCAACCTGAGTCAAGCATCAGAATCACCTGGAAGGCTTGCTAAAAAGATTTCTGGGCCCCACTCCTCCCTGCCAACCTCCAGTTTCTGCTTTGGCAGGTAAGGCCTAGAATTTATTAATGCTGCTGAATTAGGAACCACACTTTGAGAACCACTAAGATTATGTATACACAGACAGAGAGAGAGATATCTTAGTATAGCATCTGTCTCGTCGGATATACTCAATAAAATATTTAATAAAATAGTCCATAAAACAGCTACTGCTGGTTTTCTTTTGTTGTTACAAGAAAATAACAGCAGTGGTTCTCAACCAGTGGAGATTTTGCACACACATACATGTACACACACGTACACACACCCATGTATACCCACAAGGACATTTGGCATATATTTTTTATTGTCCCAACTGGAGTGTGGGCAAAGTTCTACTAGCATCTGTTGGTCTGATGAGTAGAGGCCAGGGACGCTGCTAAACATGCTGCAGTGCACAAGATAGCCCCCAACAAAAAAAATGGTCTGGCCCAAAATGTCAATAGTGCTGTGATTAAGAAATCCTGCTCCAATGCCTCTCCTAAAACCCTCCATCTATAATTCAAACATCTATGGCTACCTATTTTCACACACAGCCTCTCTTACCATTTGATAGAGATTTGACCCATTAGAGACTCATTAGGCTAAGCAGAAACACCTTGTGTAATAGTCTAAAAGGAAGCTTAAATTTGTTTTATCAGATTATTTTCTTATATAAGAAACGTCAATTCAAGAGGGGTTTTGATAAAGGAGAACAGTAAGTCCGGGAACCACTGGTGCGTGGATTGAGAAATTTTTTAAGAGAATTGAGAGAGTTTTTAAGAGAAATTTGTGAATAAAGACTTACAAATATCCAGGACCATCATAAAGTCATCGTTTAAATGCAGAAATAAAAACCAATTATGTACAAGTTTCTTGCTTATTAAATTTTCATGCTTGGAATATTTAGAAATGTTAAGATGCTAAGGAAAAATATATTTTTCTCCCTGAAGATTCCTTGAGTTTTTCTACCAGCAAATAAACAAGACACAATTTCAGTGGTCAGCAGTTTTAGGAATATAGAGTTGTACTTTTTTCCATCTATTTGAGAAAATTAGATGGGCCTTCTGAAATAATTATTTTGAGTGATTTTTTTCTCATTCACAACTCGTTAAGACCTAGCACAGTTTTACTACTTATTCTATCACAACCTCTCTGAGCCTTTGTTTTTCCTATTAATGTAGAACACAAGTTTCAGAAATTGTAAATTGACAGTCATGGGCAAATCTCATCTTCATAACTATTTTTTCAACTACCAACTTTCCTCAAACTTTGCACCTTAGGGCATCTGAGTTTGATTCCCGGCCTAGATTCAGTATCCACTGAAAATCCAGGAAAGTCCTTGAATCAGGCCACGTTAGGTATTAACATGCAGCCTCTTTAGCCACCTGGGAGAGATAATAACCTGACCAGTCAGATTGGACTAAGGTTAGCCCCTAGATTCTGGTTCCCAAGCCATCAGGAAGCAGTCCCCTGATTGCTGTACCTGGGACACAAAGAACTCAACCAGAGAGAAGAGAAAGTTCAGTGAACAGTCTTGGTCTGTGGCTATTGCTTGCCAGTAACTAAAGAACTGTAGCAGTAGACAAGCACATTCAGTTTCAAATAGTTTCTCATACACCCCCAGGGAAAATCTGCAGGCTCCCTAATGAGAAATTGGGCTCAGATTTTTTTTAAGTGCTAACAACTGAGATTCAGTAAAAAGGGAGAGCCAAATGACTTGGCCCTAAGCCAGACTCCAGGCAGATGGGGGAAGGGCTAACACAGGTGAGAAAGAGAGAGCTATTTCATAACTAAGAAAGGGCCCCATTTTAGATTTGGTATGTGGTCTCCAAATTAAGCTTAAAGCACAATCAGTTTATTTGTTACATGAAAAGTATTAATTTATTAAAAGCAAAACTTTTAAATATTGCCCAATTTTCTTAGTCATATTTGGCTACTTTTTCACTTCTTAATATAGAAAGATCTCTTTTAAAATGGCCTGGGGCTTTTCTCAACCTCTGAACAAACCCATTTGTAGTTAGACAGCAAAGCAGAGCAAAGGAACAGCTAATGGACCAAAGTACTGAGCCAGCCTATCTGCTAGTCCTGCCCTCGAAGAGCGGCAACTCCCGTGAGAAAGTGAAGAAAGCCTGAAAGCCCCTGGGGCAAGAGGAGGAAGCACTGCTCTGAACTACCTCACACCCTCCTGCTGCCCTAGGAGGCAGCGCATGCCCCACACCTGTCCCAGGTGTCCAGTGGAGTAAAATCAGGGCCGAATGGAACCCCTAGGCTTACAAGAGGAGTGAAGGAAAATGGGTGAAGACTGCCTGCTCCTGGCAGTTGTTTCGCCATCCATCCACCACCCAGCCCCAGGGCTATGAATAACCCTGGAGGAAGAGTGTCTTCCTAAGGTAGCTGATTGTGTGGAAAGGGGAAAAGGGTGAAGTTCTGACCTGGTGAGTTGCTTTGCGGAGAAGGGGAAAACATAAAACCAAGAAGAATATGAGATATAAAATATGTAGTAGTGAAATAAAGAATGCAATCGAAGAAACAAACGGCAGAATGGAAACAGCCAGAAGACCAACTGGAAAGCTGGAAGAATGGCTTGTGGCAACCTCCTGCAAAGAAGAAAGAAAAGACAAAGCAATGGAGACTATAGCAGAGCTAAGAAAAATGGAAGGTTCAAGTAGGAGTGCTAATAGCCAAATAATAGAAATCTTGGACAGAGAAAAACATGAAAATAAAGAAGCTCTCTCAATTTTTGTGTGGTCTGCAGTTTCAAAGATAAAATGTTTTTCAAAGCTGATTAGAAGTATTTGAAGAAACAATGAAAATAAATTTCCTGAAATTAAAAAAAAAAAAAAAGAAAGAAAGGCCTTACACTGAAAGTGCCATAGGGTAGAGTGTCAATGGGGAGAGAGAAGAAAAATGTCTCTTCTAGTGCAATTTGAGGATGTCAACACAAAAACAAAACTCTAAATCTTACAGGAAGAATGAGCAACCAGTATTTTAAAAAAAGGACAAGAAGGATTGATATCCGATTTTTCAACAGTTACATTGGATATAAGACAATAGAGCAATATGTTCAAGATATCCCCCAATATACCATTATCAAGTTAGGGTTTTCCCAATATGCAAGCCCATAAATAGAGTTTACAACATTAATTAATTAAAAGGGAAATACCACATAACCCTCTTAATAAATGCAGAACATTATTTGACAAAGTTTAACCTCCATGATTTTTAAAAAACACCTAAAATATCTGTAATCAAAGACCACATTCTTAGCCTGATAAAGAGATGAAAAGCCTACAGCAAATACTATCTTAACAGGAAAATGTGGGTGGATTGACAACATGATCCCTTAGGCCTCCTTTGGCACAAACACGCAAGACTGCTCCAGAAAGCAGGGGAGGTGATTTTGGAGCACGAGCCTCTTTGAAGAAAGCAGATTTGAGGGAGCCTCAGAATGGGGAGCTTTATATATGCAGGAGACAGCATGAGAGGATGGGGCAAAGGGGTTCTCTAGGTGGCAAGGAAATGGAGGAACAGAGACAGATCTGAGAAGATGCCTTCTTCAAAATATCCCCTAAGGTGAGTTATGTCCCTTCTCCCGAGCTCCTTGTATCAGTCTGTTCTCACATTGCTGATAAAGACATACCTGAGACTGGGTAATTTATAAAGGAAAGAGGTTTAATTGACTCACGGTGCAGTGGAGAGGCCTCAGAAAACATACAATCCTGGGAAAGGCAAAAAAGCAGCAAGGCACCTTCTTCAAAAGGCATTAGGAGAAAGTGCCCAGCAAGGGTGGGCGGAAAGACCCCTTATAAAACCATCAGATCTCCCGAGAACTCACTTACTTTCACGAGAACAGCATGGGGGAAACCACCCCCATGAGTCAATAACCTCCATCTGGTCTCTCCTTTGACAACACGGGGATTATGGGGCTTACAATTCAAGATTAGATTTGGGTAGAGACACAAAGCCAAACCATATCACCTGTCTTCCCTCACATTCATTACCTGTGATGACAGGAGGCTCTGGGAAATGGTTAAAGAGACTCTTGCCTGGAGAGTTTTCCCAAGGGGTCCCAGGACCCTAGCAGGCTCACACCTAGGGGCAGGAGGCAGGAGCCTTGAAGAACTGAGCATGTGCACCATATAGCAGAAACTTGGACGCTCAAACTTCAATTGCAAGGACCCTAGAAAGACCTTCAAGTGCCAGCCTTGCTTTTGTCTTTTTTGTTCTCATTACCCTTCCATAGCTTTGGAAATCCAAGTGCAAAATTCAGAACTGTAGGAAAGAAGGTGGTTCCTTATATCTGGAACGGCACTTTGGGCTCTAACCTTGTAAACTCGTGACTCTTTTCCCCATGTAGCAGATGAGGTAGCATATGTTCTGAAGCTGCCAAGCATGCAGTGTAAAATCGAAGACAGAAGGGAAAAAATGTTTTTCCAAGGAGAAGACAATCTGTGTTAATTGTGGATTCATGAACAAAATAGTACCACGGAAGAGGGTGCTTAAGTCTTGGAAGTTTAATGTCTACTAAATTATTTCCTTTGTTCATTTTCTTTTCCTAATAATGAGGCTCATAGGATGGACTAAAATATAGAAAACTCAGCACTCACCATTTATGTTATTAAATAACATATTTATTTTACAAGAAGAAAATTTCCACTATTGAGCCAGTGTGCATTAAGAGGAAGAGTGAGAGAGAAGGCACTTATGGCCTCTCTGAAGAGACATCTAGGTTTGGGCACTACTTATCAGAGTGCTCCACGTTTTTAATTTCCACAGTTAAGTTGCATTATATTTCGTTTGGGGAGGAAAAGTCTAACTCTGCAAACGGAGAATAGATTGAGTAGGGAATTTAACAGCATTACAAGTGGATGACTTGTTTCATGTTTGGGGGAAAAACATTTAAGCCCTGGAACAAAAGAAAATAACCATAGATGTGATTCAGTCACATGTGAGGTGACCTTTAAACTGTGTATTTAAAAGTGAGTAGGTTTTCATCAAACAGACCAGGTTAGGAAGAACATTCCAGAATGTCCACAGGAGAGGGCACGCTATTCACAGAGGAAGATAGCACAAGACAGCACAGTGTGTTCAGGGACCAGCATGACTTGCAGTGTGACAGGCGCCAGATGCTCCCACGAAGTAGTGAGGGATGAGGCCAGAGAAGTACAGGAGTGGCTATGTCATAAGGAGCCTTCCATGCCCAGTGTATCATTCAAGAACTTTTCTGCTATGAGTTAAAAAGACTGGTTTAAGCAAAAAATAATAATGATTAATAAATAAATAATCAAAGGAGGATATTCATTGTTTCATGAAACTGAAAGATCCAACTGTAGACTTCAGGCACAGTTAAAGTCACAGGTCAAATGATGGCATCAGGGCTTAAGTTCTCCCCAGTCTTCATCTGGGTTGCTTTCATTTTCAGATTCCACATAGAAATTTCCAGAATCACACCCAGGACCTGGACTAGGGTAAGGCAGGTAATGCACCGGCCACATCATACACAAAATTTGAAGGGGGACCCAAAAACTCTGTAATCTGTGGAGGTCCCTTAGTGGTACCAACCATAGGGGAAAAATAAGAAGCTATCACCTGACTCTCACAGAGAGGACAGACAGCAGACTCACTCCTCTCCCTGAAAAGTGAAGAAAAGCATCTGAGATATTTGAGTATGCCATCAAGAGATACATGATTCAATAACAAGGTGCAATGTAACTTTTTTAAAAACCCAGCAAGATCTACAAGAAGAAAGATTACTTTCATTTGCAGCTAAGGCTGGAATCATTATTTTTATAGCATAAGGTTAGTGGATTTTAAAAATCTCTTGTTATTCTAAAACTTTAGCCTGTTTTTAATTAAGACACCCATGTCAGTTGAAAAATGTGACATATTTGCATAGAAATAACTATGGAAAAACCAAAATCTTAATTTTAAGCCATTTTAATCACTTTTCCAGATATACTGGTAATTACTTATAGTTGACACCACTGTAGTGCTTTCCGGCAGCATAGAATATATTCATATCAATTGAAATTCTCCCTTGTGCAGAAAGATGAGATGCCCAGGATAAGTCTGAGAGTGGACAAATCACATTTTTCATCAGTGCCTAATAATTAGCAGAAATTCATTACTCTGTGTTTGTTTGAGCCTGAACAATATCAGCTTGTAATTACTGATAGCTTAGGGCAAGGTAAATATTTGATGTGATGCTGGTAAATCAATTTTTAGTAACAAAAGGAGTTAGCTGATCATGTATTTCTTTAGCCTTTAATAAAATTGTAGGTATCAACAGCAAAGGTGAGACTGAGCCTCCCCCATCTGCTGTTGTGCCTTCATGCTGCCAACAAATAACAGGAAAGAGACTTCCCATGGAACACCAAGCTAATGAACCCCTTGGGGACCAGGGATGTCCACTTGGGTTAAAAACAGGAAATTGCTTTTAGCAAATTCAATGCAGGAAAACTGGCTGCGGTGGCCTTATCGTGCAAGCTCTATCACCAGCTACAGGGCTAAGCTTTGGCCTAGTTTTGATTTAAATCTTTAATTTTTTTTTTTGAGTCTGCTTCTCTGACACTAGAGGCAAATTCAAGCTTTCCTGGGTGATTTACTACTATTTTTTAAACCTTAAAATTAAGCAATATCCTTTATGTAGTAACACAGCAGGTAAGTTCCACAACAATCTTCTCTGATGGTAAACATAAAAGTGACAATTAAAGCACATAGGACTTTTTAACAGTCAAAACACAAATACACATGTCTCATTTGATCTCACTAGAGCTCTGCCAGGTAGACAGAGCTGGTGGCATTATTCCCATGTAAAAATGATAAAACTGAGTCTCAGAGAGGTTAAGGCATTGACATGGGGTCAGGGTTTTAATCAGTAGTGGAGTCAGGCTGAGAACACAGACCACCTAACTCTTAGTTTAGGACTCTTCATGATACCACATTTACCTCTAGGTCATCATCAAGAGCAAATCAGCAGTAATGGGTTTAGAACCAGAGATAACGGCCTCTCTCAAGGCTTAGGAACACTGCCATGCATTGTACAACACTAAGAGGGCACCATGTCAATAGCTGCCTCCGATGGTTAATCTTATATGTCAGTTTGACTGGGTTATGGGAGGCCCAGATCTCTGGTTCAACATCATTTTGGGGCATGTCTCTGAGTATATCTGGAAGAGACTAGCATTTGAATTGGCAGACTAACTTAAAGCAGACAGTCCTCTCCAGTGCGGTTGGGTATCATCCAATTCATTGAGGGCCTGAATCAAACAAAAAGACGGAGAAAGGTTGAGTTTGTTCTCTGCCTGACTGCTTCAACTGGGACATCTATCTTCTCCTGCCCTCAGTGCCCCTGGTTCTCCGGCCTGCACATCCAGACTGGAGTTCACACCATTGACTCTCCAGCTCTCAGGCCTTCAAACTATACCATCCACTCTCCTGAGTCTCCAGCTTGCAGATGGACTTCTCAACCTCCATAATCATGTGAGCCAACACCTTATAATAAATCCCTTTCTAGATTCATATATAAAGATGCCAATACATATGCTCCACAGAATACCACATAAATACTGCCTAACTGTATTGAGGGCAAACCAGAGGAAGGCACCAATTTGGGAAGCAACTTGGTGAGCATCGGAATAAGCCTCTTAAATACAAGGATTACATGTCTCTCTTCCTGATGTCCTGCATCCTAGCACAATATCCATGCAGCACAGTATCCCTCAGGCCCAGTTGAGAGGAATGGGGAAAGCGGAGGCAAAGGGAGTAGAGCATACTGATCCATTCTCAAACTGACATAAGATTTTTCCTAACTGTCCCAATCAGGCCAGGCAGAATGGCTCACACCTGTAATCTCAGCACTTTGGGAGGCCGAGGCAGGAGCATCACTTGAGCCCAGAAGTCCAAGACCAGCCTGGGCAACATAGTGAGACTTCATCTCCATTTAAAACAATAAATTAATAAAAGAAAAAAGAAATTCCCATCAAATCTTTCCTCTGCTCAGAAATTATCAAGGGCTCCACATTGCCCACCGTTGGCCTCACATGCAAAGTCTGCATCAGCAACCCCTATCCCCCTAGGATCCAGCAAGAATGGTTTATTTTTAATTCCAGAACATGCTCTGAGGGTTCTCACTTCTGCAGAACTGGCTCAAGCTGCCCTCTTGATGCTGTCTCTGCAGCTGATATCCTGCCCTCTGTTCACACTCATTTGAAAGGCTGTCCATCCCGTGAAGACCTTTCTGGTTTCTCCACCTGAATAAGATTTCATTCTCCCTTGAACTCCCAAACTTTCTTGTGTTTATTCTCTTACTCTGCCCTGAACAGGTTGAAGTAAATGAAACTGCCAAAATTCAGATGCTTCAACCTAAAATTGTTTGTCTTATGTTTGAGAGCTTTTGGAGAACTGGAACTTATTCCTTTTAGTGAATATCTTCCATAATGCCTGGCCTGTAACAACTGAACAAGAATTTTCAGTCCACAAAGAGGTTACCGATTGTTTCTCAAACTCTTTAATTTTCTTTTACATGATATTTATTCTATAAGACAGGTCAGGTCTCAGCCCCACCACCTCCACTCTTCTCTCTCTCCTCTCCTTCTCTCTCTCTCCCTCCATTGACTCCATTCCAGAAATTCTACCTCCACAATAGTTTCTGAACTAATGCTGAAGAAGGTTGATTCCCATGTCTAATCACAACCATAAACAGGAGCTCGGTATTCCATTTGTCCATCTATTCAGCTAACACACATTGAGGATTATCACTTTGCCAGACACTTAGAGCCCCCAAATAGATGCAACTGAAATATTTCATCTTTTTCTTCCAATCACAGTCCAGTTTGAAAAAAATAAATAAAAACAAGCAAGAAAGCCAGTGATTGCCAAAGAATGTGGCAGGTACAATGAAAGGGCTTCACAGTGTCTGGTGGACACACAGAGGACGGGCTGTTCCTGAGTTATTCTATAGGTGGCAGAGGGAGGGTGAAGTCAAAGAATTCTTCCCAAAGAAACTATTATAATTGAATCTTGAGAGATGAGTTTACTGGGTGGGAAAAAATAGGAAAAGTTTTCCAGGGAGACAGAGTAATGTTCAAAGGTAGAGACCTGTGTCAAAACATGCATTTTGGTGGAATAGTAAGTGGTTTGTAAGGCATACATTTATAATTCTGTGTACAAATATTTATTTGAAAATTAGTTTTTCTTACTGTCAACCAAATACACAGTCTTTAGCTACTATATATAGAGCCCCTCTCCACATATATTTTTAATTTAGAAACACAGAGAGAGAGAGAGAGAGAGAGAGAGAGAGAGAGAGAGAGAGAGAAAGAGAGAATTCTAATGACTTCTAATTATTTTCAGGATAAAGCCAAAGTTTCTTGGCTTGGCACGCAAGGTCCACCATGATCTAGTTTTGCTCACCTCTCCAGTCCCCTCTGTTGTCATAGCAAGGTTGTCAATATCTCAAATAGCTTAGATAATAAATTGAATTTCAAGATGAACTATATACAGATAGGAATAAATCAGTTTTCCATGATAGGAAAGAAGCACAATCAGTGTAGTGTCATTTAAAAGTCACATACAGTGTCATTGACATTGCCCGCATCAGCTTTGGAACTCCTCATTTGGATGCCTCTGAAACATCTGTAGGGAGCACAGCACAGTCATTAAGCATTGACCTCTTAAGTCCCAGAGCATCTAGGTTCAATCTTGGCTCTGCCCCTTACAAGGTAAGTAATCTGATCAAGTTGCTTAACTACTTTGTGTCTCAGTTTCCCCATGCAAGGAAAGAAGAAGAAGAAGAATTACACTTACCTCTAGAGTTGTTATGAGGATTAAACAAATTACTATTTACAATGGTGAGAAGAGTGACTGGCACATGAGAGGCATTACATAAGCATATGTTAAGTACAAATAGAGCCAAAGGTAAACCCCAAGAGACAGTTGGCCTGATGAATGTCTAATCATGCTTTGTACGAAGCTAACAAACAGAATTCTAAAACCAAACTCTAGAAAAACAATTCTAATAGCACTTTAATGCTGTAGATGTCACTAGTCATTCTATCAAATATGAATATCTATTCTTTTATTTGTTCGATGTTTATTAATTGTTGGCAAATCTCTTATTTGTCTGTTTACATGTATAAAAACCTCAATTGATAAAAACCATGCTCTCTGAACCTACTCTCTAAGGTGCCTAATGCGAGTAAACACTTTTTTTCTTTTTATTATTATTATTATAATACTTTAAGTTCTGGGGTACATGTGCAGAACGTGCAGGTTTATTACATAGGTATACACGTGCCATGGTGGTTTGCTGCATCCATCACCCCGTCATCTACATTAGGTATTTCTTCTAATGCTATCCCTCCCCTAGCCTCTCACCCCCTGCTATCCCTCCTCTAGCCTCCCATCCTGCAGCAGGCCCTGGTGTGTGATGTTTCGCTCCCTGCGTCCATGTGTTCTCATTGTTCAACACCCACTTATGAGTGAGAACATGCAGTGTTTGGTTTTCTGTTCTTGTGTCAGTTTGCTGAGAATGATCAAGTGAACACTTTTAATGATGAAGACTATGCTAAACAAACAAGTACCTTTTCCTTCTCTGTCCGCTTTATTTGGCTTTTCTTTTTTTGGCCTATTATGCATTTTCTTGTCATTTACTTTATTTTGCTTCTCTTTTGAATGGGGACGGATAGCGGGAAAGAGAGTTTCCCCCTGATTTTGGTGATCTGCACTATCACTACATTCCCCCACTAGGTGTAATCTGCTTCTTGGCTATTTTATTGCTGAATAGGTCTTTAGTACGTCATTGAAGGCATGAGGCAGGCTTCATTTAGTGGTGAGACTGGGAGTGACCCACATAGGAGGACAGGCAGTTAATTCACAGCAGGACATTGTTTCCCATCTAATCAAAAGGGCTTGCTCCTTGGATCAGCCCAGAGAGCCTTGATGTCATGCTCCAGTCACTATGATGAAGTAAATGATATAAAATAAAATGCTGAAATGAAACACAGTGATTCTGTATTTTGTAGGAAACAACTGACCAAAATACACAAAAGAAAGGACATGTCAGGGAAAAATGGTTCTGGATACATATAGAATTAAAACCACTCTTTAAAATCCCCAAAACAAAACATGACAAATTTAGTTATTTCCATTCCACTTCTTGAACTACCTACATATACCTTAAACTATTAAGTGCTTTGTGGGGCAAAATCTACACATTGGGCTTTTCAAATAGCAGAAAATCGTTTCAAGAAAAATTTTGCAAATAAAAAAAATGAAATCTCCCACACAATACTTTTTGGAAATAAGAATGAGACAAGGTCAACATGTTGAACTTCAACCAATACATAACATGTGTTTAGTTGAAAGCAAAAAGTAGGTTGTGAATAGGATAAAACACTTTAAAGGATCCTCTTAGCATGTCCATATTCATAATAAATAATATTTCTGTCAGAGATGAATGAAACTAGTAAGACACTAGAGTGGTTCCAGAGTGATAGACATGTCATAGCCCTCACCAAGCCTGGAGCTTACTGCTCCAGTGGAACATTTGTAGCACAAGTTGCTGAGTTAATTAGTAAAGACAGTACAGTATAATGAAAATATTCTCTTAAAGTGGAAATGCTTCTGTGTAATCTACCTGGACAATAAGAGAAAAGCATTTTTATGAGCTTCCAAAGGTTGAAAAACAGTCAGAGGACAAGAACTACATAAGAGGTATAATAGGACAGCTAAGCATGGTGGCTCATACCTGTAATCTTAGCTACTCAAGAGGCTAAGGCAAGAGGATTGCTTGAGCACAGGAGTTGGAGCTGCAGCGAGCTATGATTGCACCACTGCACTCCAGCCTATCTGACAGTGAGATCATGTCTCTGAAAAAAAAAATGCATATACATATTAGGACAATGAGATTAAATCTTCTCTGCTGTCAATACCTACTTAGCAGATGCTAAATGTCAAGCACAAAGCCTGTGTTGTCAATGGGCAGCCTCTCCCACAATGTGAGTTTGGTACTTCAGAAGCATCTCTACTGTTATTTGTAAGAAAGTCTCAGAATTGCACCAAATCTGCTATTAATGCATAAGATGTGTATTTTGAGTGTGCAAAGGAAATATGATAATATTGAATAGCCTATATTCAAATAAATAAATCATTTCTCTGTGATGATATTACAATGGCTCCCTCCTTTTCTCACGAGCTACTGTACACCTTCAGAGGTCAAATCAATTAGAAATTAAGAAATTTGCCTGTATTATTTCAAAAAGTGCAATAAATTCTTTTTTTAAAAGTTCAGCAAGTCTATTTTTCAAAAAATGTCCTTGCTATCAATATGTCAAGGATGTCTGAAAAGAGTGATTTGTGACAAAAAGGCCTTTCCATAGAAAATATATACATTCCCATTCTGTTTCATGTCTGACAAGAATAGCCAGCATTAATACACCTAATTATTTATGGTTTGACCTTTACTTTTCACAGAAATTCAAAGAGCGCCTTTCCTTATAAATTCAAGATAATAACCATACTAACTTTTTGAATATAAATCAACTTTTTAAAATTAAAAGTGTGCCTACCAAGGACTTCATGACTAAAACACCAAAAGCTTTGGCAACAAAAGCCGAAATAGATAAATGAGACCTAATTAAACTCCAGAACTTCTATACAGCAAAAGAAACAATCATTAGAGTGAACCAGCAAACAACAGAATGGGAAAAAAATTTTGCAATCTATCAATGTGACAAAGGACTCATATCCAAAATCTACAAAGAACTAAAACAGGTTTACAAGAAAAAAACAAATGAACCCATTCAAACTGGGCAAAGGATATGAACAGACACTTTCCAAAAGAAGACATATATGAGGCCAACAAACATATGAAGAAATGCTCATCATCACTGGTCATTAGAGAAATGCAAATCAAAACCACATTGATACTATCTCACACCAGTTAGAATATCAATCAAAAAATCTGGAAACAACAGATGCTGGAGAGGATATGGAGAAATAGAAACACTTTACACTGTTGGTGGGAGTGTATCTTAGTTCAACCATTGTGGAAGACAGTGTGGGGATTCCTCAAGGACCTAGAAATAGACATTCCATTTGACCCAGCAATCCCATTACCAAGTATATATCCAAAGGATTATACATCATTCTATTATAAGGACACATGAACATGTATGTTCATTGCAGCACTGTTTACAACAGAAAAGACATGGAAACAACCCAAATGCCCATTGATGATAGACTGGACAGGGAAATTGTGGTACATATACCCCATGGAATACTATGCAGCCATAAAAAAAGATGAGTTTGCATTCTTTGTAGGGACATGGATGAACCTGGAAACCATCATTCTCAGCAAACTGACACAAGAACAGAAAATCAAACACTGCATGTTCTCACTCATAGGTGGGTGTTGA